>AWOL01S0037000.1:34944-67482 GCA_000715115.1 Nicotiana otophora | reverse complement strand
AAGAAGACAATACTTAACTGAATATAAAGTCCCAGTAAGGGAGAATACAATAACTTATGAGACTAGGATAATGTACATAAATTCAGGAATACGAACTTCTCATTATGTCTAGTTATCAAATGCATGTATTTACGAGATCATGCCATAATGAAGGTATGGTTTAGCCTTAACATACCTTTTCAATCTTCTCTCCAATCTTCAACCAAGCTCAATTTGATCTTCTTACGTCTCCAATGAGTAAACTGACTTCGTCGTCATCACATAAGCGTTGTAACTCTCATATGTCAAAACCAATATTTTACAAGAAAACGGACAACACCTCCCCTATTTGTACTACATCACATAAGTTACTAAAAGTCACCAAACAACCCAAACAACAACCAATAGCTATATGGAACACAACCAGCACAATAACACGTCGAGTGGCAAGCTCGGTCCATGTCTAATAATACTATATTTTGAACCCTTTCCATAATATTTATATTAAAGAAAAAATTGATAGTAACAACACAATATACTCAGGTTATTCCATAAATTTCCAGCCATAAAACGCTGCAAGAACGCCTCCCAAACAGTCCAACAATCAACAACATTACTAACAAGCCTTTCAATCGGTATCTCACAAGTTCTAGCTTTAACGACTTAGCCGTAACTTGGATAAGCTTAAATACGTGTAGAGTAAGAGTTTCCTTACCTTTAAACAGATAGAACAACTCCAATTTGAGTTTACTTTACCACGAAATATCCTTCCAATGCAGCCACAAGAACAAGGACGTGAAACTAGTTATGTCTAGTTATCAAATGCATGTATTTACGAGATCATGCCAAAATGAAAGAACGGTTTATCCTTAACATACCTTTGCAATATTCTCTCTAATCGTCAACCAAGCTCAATATGATCTTCTTACGTCTCCAATGAGTAAACCGATTTCGTCGTCATCACATAAGCATTGTAACTCTAGTATGTCAAAACCAATATTTTACAAGAAAATGGAAAGCACCTCCCATGTTTGTACTACATCTCATAAGTTACTAAAAGTCACCAAACAGACCAAACAACAACTAGTAGCTATATGGAACACAACCTGCACAATAACACGTCGAGCGGCAAGCTCGGTCCATGTCTAATAAAACTATATTTTGAACCCAATCCCTCTTATTTATATTCAGGAAAATATTGATAATAACAACAAAATATACTCAGGTTATTCCATAAAATGTTCAGCCATAAAACGTTGCAAGAACACCTCCCAAACAGTCCAACAATCAACAACATTACTAACAAGCCTTTCAATCGGTATCTCAAAAGTTCTAGCTTCAACGACTTAGCCGTAACTTGGATAAGCTTAAATACGTGTAGAGTAAGAGGTTCCTTACCTTTAAACAGATAGAACAACTCTAATTTTGTCACGCCCCAAAATTGAGGAAAGCGACCAGCGCTCAACCGAGTAAACCCGACCGAGCAAGCCTGTTAGATTTCCTTCTACCCAACTCATCCACGAACGAAGATAATACATATTTTCATTAATAAGACAAAAACGTGATCATGTCTACAATACCAATTCATTACCAATAATTTTTCATTATTTTTAAAGTTTCAAATGGGATAAGTAATACAACCACAACATAGCATAGTTTGTCTTTTCCAGCACCAATACACAACCCACACTATGTCTACGGAGCCTCTATAGATAAAGAAGAGTACTATGATAATGTCGGCAACAAGGCCCCAGCTATACCTCAACCATAATACATAAAGAACAAAAGATACATGACCCGGGGATGAAGTGGGGCTCACCAAGTCAACTGGGAAGAAGGTGTGTTGCTATTACTGATCAATATCTCCTGCTGTAGAACCACCTGCATTCATTTAAAGATGCAACGCCCCTGACAAAATGGACGTTAGTACCGTCGAATAGTACTAGTATGAAAACCAAACACCAATTTAAGAATTCGGAAATACAATATGAATATGATGAATCAGGGCGGTAATAGAATAATATACATAACCGTTTAAACCAGAGCAAGCTTATTAAGAGTTGTCAATAACATTTATAGGATTTACGATGCGATCCTCTATAACCATCTATACACAAAGAGGCCATGCCGCCTCACCCCAATGTATGCGGGTGGAGGTGTAAGCATAATACCACAACTCGACTCGAGCGGCCCTGCCGCCTCACCCCAATGTATGCGGGTGAAGGTATAACCATAGTACCATGAACCTACACAAAGCGGTCGTACCGCCTCACCCCAATGTATGCGGGTGGAGGTGCAATCCCACGATACCATAATCCCTACACAAAGCGGTTATGCTGCCTCACCCCAATATATACGGGTGGAGGTGTATCACAGTCACAATCTCTACACAACTTTGCATAATAACTTCCACATAAATCACGACTTGAAATTATAAAATGTGCATACACAATCCATATTTTGGAATACATCCTCAATTTATAATGCAATATGATAAGAGCATTTGAAACACGAATTGAACATATATCTTTATCACAAAACTTATCGGAATACTCGATTTGTCATCAATATCTTGGAACTTACAAGGATAATGGGGATTCCAATTCTTAAAGAAGAGTTTAGACAACATACCTCACTTGAGCTTCCTTACTCTAAATGTTCCGTAATTCTTTGCAACTTCAATCTATTTTAGAAATATAACAAATTGAACCAAAATTAGGAAGATGATCATGGTTCTAGATCATTTGAGCATTTTATCAAACACTAGGTGTGCATAAGGTTTTAAGGTCCTTTGATGGAGGATTCTATCATCCCACAACCCAATCTTTACCATTTTTAGCTCAACAATCTTCCTACACCCTTTGATAACACATGCATGTAAAATAAACAACTCTCATGCCCAAAATTTATCTTGTTAATTACCTATTTCTAGACAAAATTTGAAATTGAGGGTGAGGGTGTAGAATTTTACCTCTAGGATGAAGACCTAGTGAGTTTCCCTTCTTAATCTTCCATAATTTGAGCAAAAATTGAAGAACAATTATTCAGGAACACCTTATCACTCTAAGGCACTCTCTCTCACTCTAAAATGTCAGAATTTAGCTTAAAACTGGCCCAAAATGTGTATTTAACGAGTAGGGTCGGGTTTTAAAAACCCAAAAATGGAGCTCCGGAACAAGGTCTGCGATCACATAATCGATATGCGGACCGCATATCGGCTGCATAATTTGGCCTCCAAACCTGGGCGTGACTGACCTGGTATGTGGTCATTATGCGGCCCGCATACCTGTTATGCGGTCGCATAATGCACCGCAGAATTGGTTTGCAGTCTGATTATGCGACGCAAACCTGGTCTCCAAACCTCCTCTTTCCTGTCTCACTCTGCGACCATTATGCAGTCCGCAGAGTGATTCCGCGACCGCACAGTGGGGCGCAGAAACGTCTTCTTTTGCCGAAAAGTTTTCTTTGCTCTCCTCAAACACGTAAGCCTAGTCCGGCACCATGAAATATTATTTTTCCTTTGCAAAAATTTACGGGGCCTTACAAATTTGAGCTTGCTTCACCACGAAATATCCTTCCAATGTAGCCACAAGAACAAGGACGTGAAACTAGCAATCAATTCGGGTTTCTTGGCACTAGAATCACTTTGGAAGGCTTGAAATCACCTAGGGTTGATATGAAAACCTTGGGAAAGTATTTTATAGCACTTAAACCAATTTAAACCACATCAAAATCAGCAACCACAAGAAGAACAAGAAACTCACTAGCACCACGAGATTCCCGACACTTGATTAGGCGTCACATATATATATATATCTATCAAGATATCTCAACCGCCTAAGTGGGTCCCATAGATACCTATTTGCGCAGTCTTGCTAAAATACAAATATCTCTTTACTACGATGTTGTATCGATGAATGGTTTAATACATTAAAAACTAGACTTGTAGATATTCAATTTGATATGTGGATCACCCCGTAATTCTTATTATATTGAGAGAAAATCTCTTCTACATTTGACCTAGTTTTCAGCACGTTTGTGAATATTACTTGTGGTGACCTTTCAAAACATTTGTTCCACAACTCGCTTGACTTCAAAACGTAACACACGACTATCATACGATTAAAATAACTCATAACATAACCTCATTATCATGTTAAGCACCCTAGTCGCACCCTAAAAGTACATGTTATAACATTTCCAACTTGTCGACTTTCGACGAAACTTATTTTCTTCAATTCGTTTAGCTTTTAAGCCTTCCAACCCTCTTGGTACTTGTTATTCATGATCTTAAACATTTGTAACCTCCAAGGTAACATGATTAATTATTTTATATACTTCCAATAATCTCATTTTTGAGCTTACATCAATTGACTTACAACATACTCTCACGTAAGAAAATATAGGATGTAACATATTTATTAAACACAAAAATCGTGAGTAAACGCAAGACATATCAAGCATTATCAAACAAACTTAGTCATATATGTATCTGAGCGCCTTCAAGTAAATCCAACAGATCCCTATAATAAAGAAGATGATATCGAGCCTCAACCTTGAAGGCGGCCTCGGCTATCTACCCACCTCCTAGCAAGTGCTAGAAACGGTGGAGGTGGTGCATCTAGAGCTATCGGTGGGAGAGGTGGCTGGATCTGCAGGAGCCGCTCCCATGACCAAACCTAATATTGATTGTGGACGTAAACTTTAAGTCATTTTGTACTATATCTATTAAAATCATGAAAAGAATTAATAATGTTATCACCTGTAGCAGTGGAATAAAACCGGCAACGTCTCTCACGGTGCCCATGGACGACCGACACAACTGCCTATAAAGGTAGGCTAGAACAATTCCACCCCAACTGTAATTAGGTAACTTATCTAGCCGATCTAGATGATGCAGAAATCGCAAGCTAACTAGGTTTTTCAAAGTGTTAGGGAACATAATACCACCAAACATCATCAGCAACACAACCTTGTCTGCATCTCGATAGCCTATGCAGGTGAGTCATCAGTAATCTCTACGTGCAGCGCCACCAAATGCTGTCTAACGGACGACAACTGTAATTGACTGGCACCACTCAAATAAGTCGGCTCCGCAGGCTGGAAAGCGGTGAGCCTCTACAACATATGTTGATAGTCCTCTCTCGTATAGTCCCTAATAGCTTGTGGGTAGCTGACAACCTGTCACTGACCCAAAATCCAACTAGTCATGATGACACCTAACCCAACCCGCTAGGTAAGCCAATTATCAACTATCCAATTCCAATGAAATTAATAAGGCAATTAATTAAACGAAAATATATGAAACTAATACATTTCCCCAAGAACTGGTACTACAAATCATGAGCTTCTAGGAATAGAGTATACAAACCTGATATGAAGTAAATACATCATCTGTTTGAAAAGTACATAAAAAACGTTTTATGAATTTAAGGCTACCATGAACAAAAGGAAGTTACAACCGGAACGCAGGTACATATTCAGATCCAGCTCCCAATGAATATAGCAACATCAGCAGTCAACATCTGCACGCAAGGTGCAGAAGTGTAGTATGAGTACAACCGACCCCGTGTACTCAATAAGTAACAAACCTAACCTTAGGTTGAAAGTATAGACGAGCTTGTACCGAGGTCAGAGTCCAACTCCAATAACCAACAACAGTTCATAATAACATAAAGCAAGTAATAAAAGAAGTAACTCAAAGAATAAATGCTAAGCTAAATCATGACTTTTGAAAATAGTTCTTCCTTTCAAGTGTATCAGTGAAAATCCCTAGTCGTTTACCGTAGTTGCCAAAATATGAATAAGTTTGAAAACAGTAATTTTCCCAAAAGTCCTTCCAATAGTAAATAAGATGTTTCATTTTCTTTCCAGATAGCCAGTGTAAAACAAATGCATCACTATGCCCATATGTCAACATGTGTGAGAAGTCATGAATGACGTGATACCATACAACATGAGGAAAAATACATCTTTATGCATGTATGTCATGTGTGCATGTCAATGCAATGTATCTCAGAGATGAACTCATGTACTCACACTCTCAGAGTACTCAATCTCACTTCCTCACGCATTCCACTCATCATGCTCAATCACTCGGTACTGTATATGTCCAATCCGGCCCAGGGAAGATCCATCCCGGAATATACACATCAACTGATCATCAGTCACTCGGTACCGAGTAGGGCCAATCCAGCCCGTGGCGAAGATCCATCTCCAGGTATAAAATGCTTCGGACAAGATACATATCCAGGGAAGATCTATCCCTCAATAATATCAACCGCGCTCATTGGTGGTGTGTGCAGACTGCGGAGGGGCTCCTTCAGCCCAAACGCTATAATTCGTACGGACAACTCACCTGCTATAGTATCAATATCAGAATCAATCAGGCCCTCGGCCTCACTCAGTCAGCAATCTCTCCAGTCTCTCTCTCACGGGCTCATAATGTCATGAAACTAACCCGAAAATGATGATACGATGTGTCAATAAATAACAACAGAGATTAAGATATGATATGCATATGAATGCGTATGACTGATTATGTAAGGCAATGAAAGTAGATAACTCAACAGCAGGGATGACCCCAGTGGGTCCCAACAGAATAAGCATGTAGCCTAGACATGACTTCTAACATGAATCACAGCTTGATAACTCTAGTACGTAGAGATTTCAAATAAGTTCAGGTAACTATACAGTACCACGAAAATAACAGAGTCAAAGTTCACACTGTGCACGCCCACATGCCCGTCACCTAGCATGTGTGTCACCTTACCACCAAACACATAACACGTATTTTTAGGGTTCATACCCTCAGCTCCAAGATTAGAAGAGTTACTTACCTCGAACAAGATGAATCCAATGTCGAGCAAGCTAAACAATACTCCAGAAATTTCATTCTGCGCGTATCAACTTCTGAACGGCTCGAATCTAGCCACAATAAATATTATTTAGTCCACACAATTATAGAAATTAATTCCATATCAAAATACTAATGTTTTCCCACAAATCCGAAATTACACTCTAAACATCTCCCGTGGGGCCCACGTCTCAGAATCCGTTAAAACTCATAAGATCCGATAACCCATCCAATTACGAGTTCAGCCATACTAATTTTACTCAAATCTGACTCTGAATCGATGTTTAAATCTTGGAAATTTATTTTATGAAATTGTAAATAATTCCTCCGATTTCTCTTGAAAAATCAGCAATCTAACGCCCAAAATGAAGATTAATTCACGGAATATAATCACAACGGAGTCAAGAATACATACCCCAAGTTATGTGAAAAATTTTCACTCCAAAATCGCCCAAGCCAAGCGCCAAAATCCGAAAAATGGCTAAAAATAGCAAAACCCCAAATTTAAGGCTTCTGCCCAGCGACTTCCGCATCCACGGTGGAAAAGTCGCATCTGCGACATCCGCTTCTGCGGACAAAGCTCGCACATGCGAAGGTCGCTTCTGCATGCGTTGGGCCACTTCTGCGCCCTTCGCTTCTACGACTGCCTTGTCGCACCTGCGAGCCAATTTGCGCAGGTGCGATCACTCCAGAACCAGAAATCTTCCAGCATTTCCTTAAGTCCGAATTTGATCCGTTAATCATCCAAAACTCACCCAAGGCCCCCGGGACCTCAACCAAATATACCAACAAGTTCCATAAGATAACAAGGACCTACTCGAGGCCTCAAATCACATCAAACAACATCAAAATCACAAATCATACTCCAATTCAAGCCTAATGAACTTTGAAATTTCCAAATTCTACAAACAACGTTGAAACCTATCAAATCAAGTTCGATTGACCTCAAATTTTGAAAATAAGTCATAAATGACATAACGAAGTTATTCCCATTTCCAAAATCAGATTCTGACCCCGGTATCAAAAAGTCAACCCCCGGTCAAACTTCCCAAAAATTTAATTTTTGTCATTTCAAGCCCAATTCCACTACGGACCTCCAAATAATTTTCCGGAAATGCTCCTAATTCCAAAATCACCATACAGAGCTATTGGAATCATCAGAATTCAAATCTGAGGTCGTTTACACATAAGTCAACATCCGGTCAACTTTTCCAACTTAAATTTTCAATTTTGAGACTAAGTTTCTCATTTGACTCCGAAATCCTTCCGGACCCGAACCAACTAATCCGGTAAGTCATAAAACAATTGTAAAGCATAAGTTAAGCAGTAAATGGGGGAATGAGGTTGTAATACTCAAAACGATCGGCCGGGTCGTTACATTCTCCCCCACTTAAACATACGTTCGTCCTCAAACGTGCCAAGAGTTGTTTTCAAGCCTTCAAATCACTATTCCATCTTAACACGCACGTACCCGGGGTGATCCCACATCACCCTATTCTATATAGGCTTGACAATACAATACAACTGAAAAACATTAATTTAACATTAGCCCATAAACCTTGGAATTCAGTTTCCAACCTTCAGAATTGCTTTTCAAGACCCGAATCTCCCATCTACATAGTGTATAAGTCTGAACAAGCTGCATCGAGCCATAACTATAACCACAGATATAATCACCTAACATATTACACAATGCGCATGCTCATAGCACCATTCCCGATCACAGTAACTACTCCAAAACCAACCAAGTACTAGTATTAAACCCCGTATCGAACAAAACCTCACCCCAAAACCTTCGTACATTGTTGATAATGAAAGAAACACGCAGAAATCTCATGACCCTTTATCAGATCAACAAGTCATGGAGCTCTCTCGCCCCGACCAGAACCATAATCATTTTCTAAGCCAATTTTCAATATTATGATCCCCGAATATACCGTAATTAAACCTGGTAGTACCCATTCTAGGTCCAATGACCTTATATTATTAAACACAACTATCCCACAGACATGCCACACCAATATAACTCAGACCCACAAACCGTGCCATCCGTGCACCACTACGTAATAATTCAAATGTACTCAGTCATGGAAAATAACTAAAATGAGAGAACTGCCGCACAAGATTAACTAGTACCGTCACAACGAAATGCTGAAAATCCATCACACGCCGTAGAACCATCACACGATTCTAACACAAGGTTCATGCCTTAACATAACTCCGCTGCAATGCGTGACCCCATTCAAACGTTTGTCCATATTATATACCTCGAGCCACCTTGCTCAAAATCAATACCCACGGAGAGGCAAATCACACAATATCACACAAAATATGAAAGAACATAACCAATACGCAATCGATCATGCAATACCTAAATACTCATCTCGCTCAAATTCCACCATAAGGCCCCTAATAGAACTGCACCATGTGTGCATATAACCAATGGATCACAACTCCTCGTAGCATAGAAGAGTAGCTCACAGATCATTTCAGAATACGAATAAGCTCAACATCAACCGAATGGCACATCCCTCAACAATAGCAATATGGAGCCAACCAATCCGACTTGGTGTAGAATACACATCCTAATTGGGCCTACCAATGGACCCCCAAAACAACTCTGGTCACTCACAAATAGGTAAATAACCCTCCAAAATTCCAAAATGACTGAATCCTAATACATACTATCATCTGGCTACCTTTGGCCACGACTTCACAGTCCACAACCATAAAACAATCTGCTCCTGAAAACTCACAGTCTCCAAATCCATAGAACACATGAATCACCATTTCCGATCCCATCTCTACCGCCCGAATGTCTAACACATCTCTCATACACGAGCATCCCACGAGGAATACCTCTCCCATTCTTTCGTGCCACATAAAAACGTCTTAAAATCAACAGTCCATCAACCAGGAGAGTGTCGCAACACCTATGCAATATCCATAATTCAAAACATAGTGCGCCTTCTGAAATATACACTTTACTCACGCAATACCAAATAGTTATAGAATTTATCTAAATATCGAAAACCATCCATGCCCTCTAAGAATTTATGACCTCCCCTTTAAAACTAAATTGTGACCTTGTGCACGCAAAACTTAATCCCACACAACACACCGCATCTATCATGCCATCATATGAAAAATATGAGAACCTCATAATTATTCTGATTCACAAGTATAATACATATCCGATCAGCCAGAAGCCTTCCATTTGATCTCATCCGGTAGAAAATCACACTACTCAATATGCTCCTCAGGCCGGTAGGAAATATCTATCTCAAATCATGGTAGAAATCCTCGAGAATGCCTTGGGATCCATTTGCACATAATCAAGCCATCAGAACTGAATCTTTCTAACTCAACCAAGCCACGCAGGTCGCCAAACCCAAGAATATTGCCGCCAAAACATCTGTAGAACCTCACTACATCATAATTACCCAAAAGAACCGAGCATACCATTACCATACTGGTCTAGCCTACTACCCAGTTGTCCTATTTTCTCCGAGATTCTTCTGAATTACCCTCAAGTTGACACTTCTCATGGTCAGAACACTATGATCCTTACCCAAAGTCACTATAAGACAGCCTTAACATAAAACCATACTGCTTTAAGGCCCATAAGCCGTTGTATTCTTCTTAAGCACCCAATAAATAACACAACCAAGACATCCACTCTGAAAGACCTTATGTGAAATTTAAAAATGTTCCTCTTCCCTTTATTATACTGAAATGTAGAATCCATAGTCATACAAAATTACCGCAAGTCTCGACACCATCCAATGTAAATAACCGATTCTAGTGATATACGAATCTGAAAAACAAATTCAATTTCCACTTATACGATTTTTTTGAATCCATTAGTACCTTCTCGAGAGTCACCCACTTTGCTCAAATCTGAAAATTGCACCTCCTAAATGGGCTGAAAGACACGTGCCCCATTAGCACAACACCACTCAAAGAAGTAACCCTGCCTTAATACCACCGATGAAATTCATACTTTGTGCGCACTACATCCTTCAGAAATAACAGCTCACTCATCTCATGATTTTCCTATACTCCTAAAGTGCCATAAACCGTATCCAGAAATTTCCTTACTCGAGTCATTCTCGAACTCCACCTCTGCAAGTCATCACTAATTCCCAGGTATACCTCAGACCAAAACAAAATTTTGACACATAGCCATGAATTAAATTGTCAATAGCAGACTCCCCCACTTGGCTCAAAGCCATAAATTTAAACACTCCATAACTCACAATACATATACTCTATTACTTCCATAATACCACAGTCAGTTCAACAAAAAATTTTCTCAAGCTCATACAAAGCCAACCATAAAATATCTTAATCGTCCGCTAAGCTCGCATTCATTCTCTTAACACTCAAGTCAACTTTCTCAACCAGATTCAAATTCAAATCTCAAAACATACACCCCGCTAGCAGAAAAGAAACTCTCCACTCACATTATAAGGAACAGATCTACGTAGATTACTCCGCAAGGGATGACCCACCTGCTTAGCCTCAAATTGGTATCTTGTTATACCCTTTCGCAGTCATAATTATTATGCAATCACTTAGTCTATCTGAGTCCAAACTCATTAACCAGACATAAGAATTTAATTTTCCCCAAAATTTAACAACTCGAGACTGTACGTCACATCAAAACGAAAAATCACGGTGCCCATGGACGACCGGCACAATTGCCTATAAAGGTAGGCTAAAACAAATCCACCCTAACTGTAATTAGGTAACTCATCTAGCCAATCTAGATGATGCAGAAATCGCAAGCTAACTAGGTTTGCCGAAATGTTAGGGAACAAAATACCACCAAACATCATCAGCAGCAACAACCTCGTCTGCATCTCGCTAGCCTATGCAGGTGAGTCATCAGTAATCTCTATGTGCAGCGCTACCAGATGCTGCCTAACAGATGACAGCTGCAATTAACTGGCACCACTCAAATAAGTTGGCTCAGCAGGCTGGAAAACAGTGAGCCTCTGCAACATATGTTGATAGTCCTCTCTCGTATTGTCTCTAAGAGCTTACGGGTAGCTGAAAGCCTATCACTGACCCAAAATCCAACTAGTCGTGATGGCACCTAACCCAATTCATTAGGTAAGCCAATTATCAACTATCCAATTCTACTGAAATTAATAAGGCAATTAATTAAAAGAAAATATATGAAAGTAACACATTTCTCCAAGAATTGGTAGTACAAATCATGAGCTTCTAAGAATAGAGTATACAAAGCTGGTATGAAGTAAATACATCATCTGTTTGAAAAGTACATAAACAGAGTTTTATGAATCTAAGGCTACCATGAACAAAAGACACTTACAACCAAAACGCAGGTACATCTTCAGATCCAGCTCCGAACGAACACAGCAACATCAGTAGCCAACATCTGCACGCAAGGTGCAGAAGTGTAGTATGAGTACAACCGACCCCATGTACTCAATAAGTAACAAACCTAACATTAGGTTGAAAGTAGTGACGAGCTTGTACCAAGGTCAAAGTCCAACTCCAATAACCAATAACAGTTCATAACAACATAAAGCAAGTAATAAAAGAAGTAACTCAAAGAATAAATGCTAAGCTAAATCATGACTTTTGAAAATAGTTCTGCCTTTCAAGTGTATCAATGAAAATCCCTAGTCGTTTACCGCAGTTGCCAAAATATGAATAAGTTTGAAAACAGTAATTTTCCCAAAAGTCCTTCCAATAATAAATAAGATGTTTCATTTTCTTTCCAGATAGCCAGTGTAAAACAAATGCATCACTATGCCCATATGTGAACATATGTGAGAAGTCATGAATGACGTGATACCGTACAACATGAGGAAAAATACATCTTTATGCATGTATGTCATGTGTGCATGTCAATGCAATGTATCTCAGAGATGAACTAGTGTACTCACACTCTCAGAGTACTCAATCTCACTTCCTCACGCATTCCACTCATCATGCTCAATCACTCGGTACTGTATATGGCCAATCCGGCCCAGGGAAGATCCATCCCGGAATATACACATCAACTAATCATCAGTCACTCGGTACCGAGTAGGGCCAATCCAGCCCGTGGCGAAGATCCATCTCCAGGTATAAAATGCTTCGGACAAGATACATATCCAGGGAAGATCTATCCCTCAATAATATCAACCGCGCTCACTGGTGGTGTGTGCAGACTGCGGAGGGGCTCCTTCAGCCCAAACACTATAATTCGTACGGACAACTCACCTGCTATAGTATCAATATCAGAATCAATCAGGCCCTCGGCCTCAATCAATCAGCAATCTCTCCAGTCTCTCTCTCACGGGCTCATAATGTCATGAAACTAACCTGAAAATGATGATACGATGTGTCAATAAATAACAACAGAGATTAAGATATGATATGCATATGAATGCGTATGACTGATTATGTAAGGCAATGAAAGTAGATAACTCAACAGCAGGGATGACCCCAGTGGGTCCCAACAGAATAAGCATGTAGCCTAGACATGACTTCTAACATGAATCACAGCTTGATAACTCTAGTACGTAGAGATTTCAAATAAGTTCAGGTAACTATACAGTACCACGAAAATAACAGAGTCAAAGTTCACACTGTGTACGCCCACATGCCCGTCACCTAGCATGTGTGTCACCTTACCACCAAACACATAACACGTATTTTTAGGGTTCATATCCTCAGCTCCAAGATTAGAAGAGTTACTTATCTCGAACAAGACGAATCCAATGTCGAGCAAGCTAAACAATGCTCCAGAAATTCCATTCTGCGCATATCAACTTCTGAACGGCTCGAATCTAGCCACAATAAATTTGATTCAGTCCACACAATTATAGTAATTAATTTCATATCAAAATACTAATGTTTTCCCATAAAATCTAAAATTACACTCTAACAATTGCCCGTGGGCCCACGTCTCAGAATCCGATGAAACTCACAATATCCGACATCCATCCAATTATGAGTTCAACCAAACTAATTTCACTCAAATCCGACTCTGAATCGATGTTCAAATCTTGGAAATTCATTTTATGAAATTGTAGAAAATTCCTCTGATTTCGCTTGAAAAATCAACAATCTAACGCCGAAAACGAAGATTAATTCATGGAATATAATAACAAGGGATTGAAGAACACTTACCCCAAGTTGTGTGAAAATATTCCTCTCCACAATCGCCCAAACCGAGCTCCAAAATCCAAAAAATGGCTAAAAATAGCAAAATCCCGAATTTAAGGCTTCTGCCCAGCGATTTCCGCATCTGCAGTGGAAAAGTCGCATCTGCAATATCCGCTTCTGCGGACGAAGGTCGCTTCTGTGCATGTTGGTCTATTTTTGCGCCCTTCGCTTCTGCGACTGCCTTGTCGCACCTGCGAGCCAATTTTCGCAGGTGCGATCACACCAGAACCAGAAATCTTCCAGCATTTCCTTAAGTCCGAGTTTGATCTGTTAATCATCCGAAACTCACCCGAGGCCCCTTGGACCTCAACCAAATACACCAACAAGTTCCATAACATAACACGGACCTACTCAAGGCCTCAAATCACATCAAACAATATCAAAATCACAAATCATACTCCAATTCAAGCCTAATGAACTTTGAAATTTCCAAATTCTACAAACAACGTCGAAACCTATTAAATCAAGTCTGATTGACCTCAAATTTTGCACACACCATAAATAACATAATGAAGCTATTCCCATTTCCAGAATTGGATTCCGACCCCGATATTTAAAAGTCAACCCCCGGTCAAACTTCTCAAAAATTCAATTTTCTCCATTTCAAGCCTAATTCTACTACGGACCTCCAAATAATTTTTCGGACACGCTCCTAAGTCAAAAATTACCATACGGAGCTATTAGAATCATTAGAATTCAAATCCGAGGTCATTTATACATAAGTCAATATCTGATCAACTTTTCCAACTTAAGTTTTCAATTATGAGACTAAGTGTCTCATTTCACTCCGAAATCCTTCCGGGCCCGAACCAACTAATCCGGTAAGTCATAAAATAATTTTAAAGCATAAGTTGAGCAGTAAATGGGAGAACAGGGCTGTAATACTCAAAAGAACCGGCCGAGTCATTACACAGCCATACCATCAACGGGCAACCCGAATAGAACCTCCACATCCTCTAGCTTGATGCTAGCCTCGCCAATAGGTAGATGAAATGTGTGCGTCTCCAGTCGCCATCGCTCTACATCATAGCCTGATCAAGGGCCAGTCGAACTGCAACTGGCCGATCTCTATAATTCGGTAAAACCCCGTTCGCTCAAGGCGTCTAACTATACGGGGATGAAGTGGGTGGTCCCTAATAAACTCCCAAAGATCATCTATACGTCTGGGACAGCAACTGTCCATCCCAGATGTGTGAAGACCTATGGCCACCCTAGAGCAACAGTAGCTCTCGAACAGCAGGTCTAAGATGCACAGAGGGAAGATCTATGACTATGTCTGTATTATATTATCTAGTTAGATTTAAGACGGCGTCTGATACCAATTGTTAGAACATGCGCAGCGGAAGAAAGCATACAATTCAGGCATCAAATACATATAAACTAGAAAATGATACAATTATGAGATTAGAAACCACTAATCTCTTGAAATCGTTGCAAAGGTTCTCCACACAGCAAGAATCCATGGCTGCAGTCTTCTGCTATGATCCTGGTAATACCTTGGACGAATATGCTTTGAGTGGGAAAGAACAATACAACTCTAAAAGGTGAGTTATTGGGTGAAAATTGTCTTCCTTAAGTACACACGTTTTCAGCCAAAATAAGGCTCTAAAGAACGTGTAGGATTCTACTTGCAGAAGTAGAATCCTACTCTAACTCTACCAGATGACTTTTCTCCCAAGTCAGTTCAGGTTTTTACTAGGCATAGCAGGGACCACAGAAATAATAAGAGGCTACTAATTATAGTATTAATTCGAAATTTTGCATGAATTAATTCTTACAATAATTAATTGCAGTTTATTCCACTAAAAAACTGCAATTGATCTCCTAAATATGAATTTCGAAAATTCACTAACACTTATTTTAACTCCCCATGTTAAGATCCCAAATATCAGTTAATTAAATTAAATCACTAAAAATTTAATTTAATCAACTAATTAAATCCTTTATAATTCCGGTTAAACTATTTCATGTGACGGATATAAAATCCACCTGCCGGGTTTTCACATGAAAATTTATAAGCTTACATGAAAGGTGTATCATCAAACTCAAAAAAGAGTTATGGATTTTATCAACTAATTATTATTTCACAAATGTTATTCGTTATTGTCCAATCTATTAGGCATACACTAATTCTGAAGAGAGTTGTACCTTTTGATAAATCAAAACAATAAACAAATCACATTGATCATAATAATTATATCAAGATTAGGAGTATAATCTCATTTTAATGAATTAGAGAAAATATTTTATATATATTGAGTACAAAAATATCATTTCTCTACTTGGTCCGTTCAATATACACTAAGTATACTAGCATAAGAAGTTGGAGTAAAATCACTCCCATAATCAAGACAAATAATACTATAATCTTGTGCTACAATCATCAAGATATTTTGTCCAATAATATCTTTGATTGTGAACATAGTTTATTAATTATGTGAATCGACAATTTAATCTTCTGTGCATGAGCTAAGACTCCATACACTAAATTGTCTATTACATAACTAAAAGGACACACATATAAAAAATTATCTATTTAAAAAAGGTACTTTATTGAATTGAATAAATTAAATAAATAATTATTTCATAAAGAATTAAATAAAATACTATGTCTAAACCGCATGGTTAACAATATATCCCAACAAAATCCTCCCCGACTGGGGCTACGCATGCAGATTTACACTGTCCTAGTCATCAACTGCACCTTTTCCGTCGAGTTGGCAGCGACGACAAAAATCTCTTCATTCACACCGCCAACGACGGCGATACTAACATTAACACTACAAACACTTTCGAAGCGTTAACAAAAACGACAGAGATTTTTATTAACTTTTACTTCAACATTAAAAAAAAACACCTAAGATTACAGGAGTTTGTATGTAGATTTATTTTTCTTTTTACTTTCTTTTAAGTGACAATGGTGATGGATTAGAAGAAGATGGGTTGATGGGTCAGGTGTGTTTGATTAAAATGAACAAGGTATTTTTAACAACATTGTGGTTTATTGTTCACCGTATCAGTGTATTACAGTACCTTACATTATTATTGTTCACCACGTAGCAACCTCATAAGAAAGTGGCTCCTAGCTAAAAGAATACACAAGTTACTCTTCTATCGCCAATCCACCACCATCAACAACAAGATTGTATAAGGTTAAAATCGGGCCCACTCGATTTTACTGTTTGACCGAGCCCGAGAGTTTACATCGAAGGACAACTTCGAAGTGGATTGGATCAAGGCACGAATATAAGGTACCGATATCGAGATTCGAGGTACCTGTCAAGATCGGGGCCGACAACAATCGAGACCAAACGAGACAGGTATCGAGCAATACCGAAGATAGCATAATAACAGAAAATCGAGATATCCGCGACTGGTCAAAGATCATGGCGGAAATCTCAGAACGGATCAAATCAAGAACGGTTGTTTAGTTAATTATTGGATTTCCTTCTGTAATTAAAATTGTACCATATATAGAATTCCTCTACTATATAAAGGCGGATTCCAACCATTTGTAGGGACAACTGATAAAAAAGTAATATAATTTTCTTTCTCGCTCACACTCTTGTTCTTCAGCTTATTGTGTTTTTATTGTCCTTGTATCAATCAGTTCGAGGATACTCTAACTCAAGGGTTGAGTTATACTCAAATGCTGGTTTGATTTACTTTATTGTATAATTCTATCTTTGATCTTCATATTTATCAATCAGTATTAAGTGAAATCACGTGTCCTTAAATCCACATTATAAGTTTAATTGTTATCCAATTTTGAGGGTAAATAGTTTGGCGCCCACCATGGGGCCACGAATAATAGTGATTGCTTAATACTGATTCCGATAACACACACTACTTTACGCTTGTTCTTGTAAGTGTTTTTGTTTCAGAAAAAAACATGTCAAACTCACAAACAACACCCACACACGGTGACAACGGTTTTGGATTTCACGGGGAGAACGACAATATAGCCGCCCCAGGAATCGAGGTGCCTCAGGCTGATCTTGAGGGAGTACCAATTACAAACCCCATCGACGTCAGTTCACATATCGCCTTAAATTTGGGCGATGATCCCGAAGGTAGCGTACGCAGGGAAGGTTGATCTGGTGGTCGAGGTACGCAGAGCGGAGGAGATGGTGGAGTCAGCCTCCAATTAATATTTGAAATATTACAGGCTCAACAAGCCACTATAGCGTAATTACAAAATCAACATCGAGTGCCGAGTGGAGTAGAATCAAATATCATCCACAAGACCGAACCAGTGCTAGAAAGGTCGAATACCAATGAATCGGGAACTGACTCCATCATTATGAAAATGTTCGAGGAGCTCACTAAGCGAATTAAAATGGGAGAAAAGAAAATCGAGGCAAATGACAAGAAAGTAGAGACATATAACTACCGGATTTACCAAATACCGGGGGCACCAATAATTTTAAAAGGTATGGATTCGAAGAAGTTCGGGCAGAAGTTCCCCCCAAGTGCGGCTCCGAAGCCCATTCCGAAGAAATTCCGCATGTCGAAAATCCCCAAGTACAATGGGACCACCGATCCAAATGAGCATGTCACCTCCTATACATGTGTGATAAAAGGAAATGATTTTGAAGATGATGAGATCGAATCGGTTCTACTAAAGAAGTTTGGAGAAACTCTATCGAAGGGGGTAATGATATGGTATCACAATCTGCCACCTAATTCCATCGATTCCTTCGCCATGCTTGCAGACTCTTTTGTAAAGGTACACGCCGGAGCAATAAAGGTTGCGACTAGGAAGTCGGACCTCTTCAACGTAAAACAAAAAGATAACGAAATGTTGAGGGAATTTGTATCTCGGTTTCATATGGAATGCATGGAACTACCACCAGCCACAGACGATTGGGCTGTTCAAGCTTTTACTCAAGGTTTGAACGATCGGAGTTCGATGGCCTCACTACAGCTAAAGCAGAATTTAATTGAATACCCAGCGGTAATCTAGGCCAACGTACATAATTGATACCAGTCAAAGATCAGGGTCGAGGATGATCAATTGCGGACCCCTTCAGGTTCCGCTTATCCTATCAGGCCCGTTAGAAGAACTCAGAGAGAAATCGACATAGAACCTCGGTCGAACAGAGACCGATATCAACCATACAATGGATATCGTAAAAACAGCGGCCCAGGTCGCAATCCCATCCAAAATGATCCAAGGAACGATCGAGGACAGAGCTCTCGAGGGCTTATGAGCAAAAATGGTTTCGATTAACGTGCTGATCCCATAGAGGCACCACGATTATCAGAATACAACTTCAGTATCAACGCATCAGGTATTGTGCCATCCATTGGGATAATCAAAGATACTAGATGGCATAGGCCCCTACTGACCGATCCATCCCAAAGGAACCCCAATCAAATATGTAAATACCATGGTACGTCACAGAACCAAAGACTGCAGACAACTAAGGGAGGAGGTGGCCCGTCTATTCAATGAGGGTCACCTTCGAGAGTTCTTGAGCGACCGAGTTAAAAACCATTTTAGAGACAGAGATGCAGACAGGAAAAATGAGCAGGAAGAACCACAACATGTGATTCACATGATCGTTGGTGGGATCGATATTCCACAAGGGCCCGTTTTCAAACGCACAAAGGTATCGATCACCAGGGAAAAACAAACTCGAGATTATGTACCAGAAGGCACTTTATCATTCAACGATGAGGAAGAAGAAGGGATCTTACAACCCCACAATGATGCATTGGTAATCTATATCCTTGTGAATAGAATTCAAGTTAAACGTGTTTTAATTAATCCAGGAAGCTCGACCAATATTATTCGATCGAGGGCTGTGGAGTAGCTCGGCCTACAAGATCAGATCGTGCCCGCAACTCGAGTTCTCATTGGTTTCGATATGGCAAGCGAAACAACTAAAGGAGAAATCATTTTACCAGTAAATATAGCTGGGACTAATCAAGGAACCAAGTTCCATGTGATCAAAGGCGATATGAGATACAACACCCTATTCGGAAGACATTGGATTCACAATATGAGGGTAGTCCCTTCAACACTTCACCAAATGCTGAAATTCCCAACACCGAATGGAGTAAAAATGGTGTACGGGGAACAACACGCTGCCAAAGAGATGTTCGCAGTCGATGAAGTGATACCAATATCGACACTTTCGTCAGCAAAAAGGATCAAAGTCCAAAGGAAAACAGGAAGCTAAATAGCAACCACAACTGCCGACCTCGACTCAATCGGGGAAGCAGGGAACGGACAAGGATGATGATTATTGGATCCCTCGATCTTTCATAATCCCCGAGGATTCTGACACCACCAAATTGACGGTCGAGGATATGAAGCAGGTCGTACTGATCGGGCATCTATCTGATCGAAAGGTATACCTGGGAACGGGGCTAACCCCCGAGCTCAGGGAAAAACTCACTAAATTTCTTATCAATAATATGGATTATTTTGCTTGGTCCCATTTAGATATGACAGGGATCCCGCCGAAAATCGCTACATATTGACTAAGCTTGGACCCGAAGTTTCGCCCGGTAAAACAAAAGAGAAGACCCCAGTCCGAGGTAAAACATGCATTCATCAAGGACGAGGTAACCAAACTTCTCAAAATAGGATCCATTCGGGAGGTAAAATATCCAGAATGGTTAGCAAATGTAGTCGTAGTCCCTAAAAGGGGAAATAGACTCAGAATGTGCGTAGATTATAAAGACTTAAACAAATCATTCCCTAAAGACTCTTTTCCTCTGCCAAATATCGATCGTATGATCGATGCCATGGCCGGCCACGAGATCCTTAGTTTTCTTGATGCCTACTCCGGGTACAATCAAATATAAATGAACCCGGAGGATCAGGAAAAGACTCCGTTCATCATTAAGTACGGCACCAATTGTTACAATGTAATGCTGTTTGGGCTAAAAATGCTGGTGCCACTTATCAACGCTTAGTGAATCAGATGTTCGAAGAACAAATAGGTTAGTCAATGGAAGATTATATTGATGATATGCTAGTTAAGTCCATGCGAGTAGAGGACCATTTGACACATTTGCAGTAGACTTTCGATATACTAAGGAAATACAACATGAAACTCATCCCAGAGAAGTGTGCATTCGGGGTTGGCTTGGGCAAGTTCCTCGGCTTTATGGTATCAAATCGGGGTATCAAAATCAACCCCGATAAGATCAAGGCGATCGAAGACATCACAGTCGTGGATAATGTTAAAGTTGTACAAAGATTAATAGGGCGCATAGCCGCCCTAGGCCGATTCATCTCAAAGCCTTCAGATAGAAGTCACAAGTTCTTCTCGCTGCTCAAAAATAAGAACAATTTTGCATGGACCCCGGAATGCCAACAAGCATTGGAAGAGTTAAAGAGGTACCTCTCGAGCCCGCCACTGCTTCACACTCCGAACGCAGATGAGCAACTCTACTTGTACTTAGCAGTCTCGGAAATCGCGGTAAGTGGAGTCCTCGTTCGAGAAGAACAAGGTACGTAATTTCCTGTTTACTATGTCAGTCGAACTCTAGGCAAGGCTGAGACCCGGTACCCACACTTAGAAAAATTGGCGCTTTCCCTAATAAGTGCCTCTAGGAAATTAAAACCATATTTTTAACGTCATCCAATTTGTGTGATGACCACTTATCCTCTTCGCAATATTTTGCATAAGACCGAACTCTCGGGCCGATTGGCCAAATGGGCCGTCGAAATAAGCGGGTACGATATCGAGTATCAACCCCGAACAGCCATCAAGTCTCAAATCTTAGCAGACTTCGTGGCCGACTTTACGCCAACCTTCGTACCTGAGGTGAAAAATAACTATTATTAAAATTGGGTACAGCATCGGGGGTGTGGACCCTATTCACAGACGGCACTTCGGACGTGAAGGGGTCCGGGCTAGGCATCATTTTGAAGCCGTCCATAGGTAATACAGTTAGACAGTCTATCAAAACTTCCAAGTTAACTAACAACGAGGCCGAGTATGAGGCCATGATTGCAGGTTTCGAGCTAGCTAAGAGTTTGGGAGAAGAGGTCATCGAAGCCAAATGTGACTCCTTACTTATGGTAAACTAAGTCAACGGAACCTTCGAGGTTCGAGATGATCGAATGCAGAGATACTTGGATAAATTACCGGTGACACTACATCGGTTTCAAGAATGGACGCTACGTCATGTACCTCGAGAGCAAAACAGTGAAGCAGATGCCCTTGCAAATTTGTGCTCATCGGTCAAAGATGACGAAACTAGCGCGGGGACTATCGTGCAACTTTCGAGGTCAGTGATCGAAGATGGCCACGCTGAAATAAACTCCACAAGTTTGACCTGGGATTGGAGGAATAAATATATCGAGTACCTAAAGAACGGAAAGCTTCCGTCGGATCCTAAGGAATCAAGGACTCTACGTACGAAGGCCAAGGTTCACATTGGCCGAATATGGAACAATCTATAGAAGGATGTTCAATGGGCCATTGGCAATATGTTTGGGTCCCGAAGACACCGACTATGTCCTACGGGAAATTCACGAGGGAACTTGCGGAAATCATTCCGGTGTGAAATCATTGGTTCCCAAAATCATCAGAGTAGGATACTACTAGGCTAATATGGAAACAGATACGAGGGAATTCGTTCGAAAGTGCGACAAGTATCAGAGATATGCACCGATGATCCACCAACGTGGGGAGAAACTCCATTCGGTCCTATCCCCATGGCTGTTCATAAAATGGGGAATGGATTTTGTAGGCCCTCTACCATCGGCCCCAGGTAAAGATAAATTCATTTTATTTATGACTGACTATTTTTCTAAATGGGTTGAAGCACAGGCCTTCGAAAACGTCAGGGAAAAAGAGGTTATCGACTTCATCCGGGACCACATTATATGTCATTTTGGAATGCCTGCCGAGATCGTATGCGACAATGGAAAGAAATCCATCGACATCAAAGTAATGAAGTTTCTTGAAGACCACAAAATCAAAAGGATCTTGTCAACTCCATATTACCCCAGTGGGAACGGACATACAGAATCAACGAACAAAATAATCATTCAAAATCTAAAGAAAAGGTTGAACGTCGCTAAGGGAAAATGGAGAAAACATGTTGCCCGAGGTCCTTTGGGCGTATCGAACAACGTCAAAATCCAGTACGACATCAACACTGTTCTCTTTAGTATATGGCACTGAAGCTCTAATCCCGGTCGAAGTCGAGGAACCTAGCGTCAGGTTTTGATATGCAACGGAAGAGTCAAATCACGAGGCTATGAATACAAGTCTCAAATTGCTAGACGAAAAGTGGGAAAGCACCCTCGTTCAAATGGCCGCACAGAAGCAACAGATCGAAAGGCACTACAACCGAAGAGCCAATTTTCGATATTTTAAAATCGGGGACTTAGGATTGAGAAAAGTCACCCTCAATACTCGAGACCCAAATGAAGGAAAACTAGGACCAAATTGGGATGGACCGTATTAGATCCTCGATATCATCAGAAAAGGATCTTACAAATTCGGCACGATGAACGGAGAACAGTTGTCAAATAACTGGAATGTGTCACTCCTCAAATGATATTACTGCTAAGGTACAACCTTCTCAATTTTCATTTATATTTTATACTAACCGTTTACAGGTATTTAATCAAAGACATTGAAGGATTCTTCAAACGCAGTCCTTAGGTATGAAAGCACGCGTTGCGCTCCTTTTCCCTTAGACCGGTTTTTATCCCAAATGCATTTTTCCGGCGAGGTTTTTAACGAGGCAACCATTGTTCATGCTAACTTAGAGCAATTCAACAGTATCCGAGGCTCCTTTACAATCAACCTCGAATACTGGGGGGCATCACCCTCGGATAGTTCCAAGGAATTACTTCGTGTCGACAGGGTCTCGATAAGTAAATTTTGTAGATGACCAAACGGTCAAATGAACCGTGTCTGTGTAAATTACTCGAGCCCTAATGGCAAAACATGTACGTGTGTATAATTTATTGGAAGAAGTATTTTTCCTTACCAGATGCCCCATGTTTTAGAAAACTTTATACTTTGCAATTTCATACTTATGATCTATGGTGGAAACTGGCTTAAGGGCCGATCACAACTGTAGTTCAAATAATTTATCTGATACTCGGGGACTGCCGTCCAAACAACCGACACGATCGAATTACTAAACCTCGAGATCGTAATACCTTAAAAAGGAAATCCTCGATTTTATAGGCCATGACAACCCCCACTCGGGGGCTGATACTTCAAAGAAGTTCGAAGTATAACATGGGAACAAGCCCAAAAGGCGAATCCTAAGTTAAAGGCTATGTCCAAATCAACATGGTTCGGAGACGTCCGATTTTCCGTTATTAAATAGGCCTTCGAATATTTTCATATATCGGTTAAAAAAGGCTACCCTCGGCTAAATTTCTAAGGGTATCGATAATATCGACTCTCGAAAACCCTAATGGATACAAAGGCATTCGAACTCTCGAACAAACTCTTTATTTTATGCTAAGGCATTGCGAAACAAAGGGTCTCGATAATATTGACCCTTGAAAATCCTAATGGGTACGGAACCGTTCGAACTCTCGAGTAAATCCTTTATTTTGTGTTAAGGCACAACATAATTTATATGATTAAACGATAAACTTATCAAGCCGAAAAGGGGAGAAAGCCATTCTTTTGCTATGGCCGTATTGGCCTAATTTAAGAGCCTAAAGGGCCAGTTTATTTTTGAGTTCAAAGAAATCATCCTCGCTCAATTAAAACCTAAGGGCCACCATATTCCGAGTTCGAGCAAGTACTCACTCGATTATAAAAACTACACTAGTTCGGTTTCGATCAAAATGAACTTATGAACAAAACTTTCACAAGGCATAAAAGAAATAAAGACAAGCCGAAAAGGAAAGAAATTTTTATATATATGAATATTTACAAGGTCTGATCAGGATCCTATACAAAAGATCAAAAGTGAAAAATCCTAAGGTTCATGATCTCCTCCGGGGGATGCTTCTTCTACATCGAGGTCCTCCTCATTCTCGGACCCGCTCTTGCTGCCATCATCATCATCATCATCGGAAGTGGCCAGTGCTCCAGCTTCGGCTTCATGCTCTCTAGCCTCTGCTATCTCGTTGGTAAATCAAACCCTCGCATATGAATCTCCTTGAGGGTTTCCTTCCGAGATTGGCATTTGGCGAGTTCAGCAATCCAATATGCTCGAGTTTGAGTGGTCTGGGATGCCACTCTCGCTTGGAATTGATAGGCTTCAGCATTGGCTCGATAGACAGCCACGATTGCATCCGCCTCGACCTTTGCATTTTCGGCTTCAGATTTGGCCTTGGCAAGTTCAGAAGCCAACCGAGCCTTGAGATCCTCTATTTTCCTTGCTTGAGCTGAGCTCTTCTCCTTCGTACCTTGAAGTTGACTTTCGACCGATGATAATTGGGCTCGAGTAGTCTCTTTTTCTGCAGCAAAGTGTTCCATACCTTCTTTCCACCCCAAGGACTCCGCCTTTATCATGTCGACCTCCTCACGGAACTGCTCAATCCTCTCGATCTTCTACTACAGTTGTGAGATTGAAATGTTAGCCACCATTCCCGAATCAAGCCCATGAGCTTTTAAGATTTTCATTACCTGCTCGATTAGGTATGTCTGATCTTGGTGAGCCTTGGCCAACTCGGCTCGAAGATCTTTGATCTCTTCCTCTTTATGCCCACTAAGAAGTTTGAGCGCATTTCTCTCCTTCGAAAGCCCTCGAAAGTCAGCCTCACATCGGTTCAGCTCCGCCCGAGACTTGGAAAATGCCTCCTGATGAAGAGCTAAAGCCTATATGAAAAGAGAAAGTTAGGCAGAAAATGGAAGGATATGACATCAACAAAGGGAATCAAGACTTACCCGATGCAAGGCTCGTTGAGCCTCGAAGAAAAGACCCGATGTGTTACTCGGGCCGGTAGCATCCTCGATACCTGTAAACAAATCACGGAAGGGGTCCTCTCCCTCATGTGCTCTGTCAACCTTGAGGGTCCCCAAAGCTCGGGCTTCCCAAATCGCCCCTTCAAAAAAAGCAGGGAGAGTGGGTGAGTCTCCCATTACTATTGCCCCAAGTGAGACACTTGGGGTGTTTTCCTCAGTTAGAAGAGCTTCAGGGTCGGTCCCTTCAGATATACCCACCGTTTGTTCACTTCGGTGGGAAGCATCCTCGACCTCTAATGACTCGGTGACTTTGCCCGAGTCCTTCTCCGGTACCCCCTCAGTTCGAGGCGGAGCCTCATCAACCACCATCGATCCAGCTGTCTTTAGGGCATCGATAGTTTTCTTCACTCGGGCCACCAGTATGGAGCCATCATTTTCTTCTTCTTCGTTTTCATCCCTTAGACGCCGAACAAATTCTCCGATCAGAGGGATGGTGTTCTTCCTTGGCTTATGAGCCGTCCTTGTCTTATGTTCTGGGTCTTCGGAAGCCGAGGCCCTTTTTATCTTGTTGTCCTTCGCCAGTTTCGGAACCGGAGTCGAAGTCTCTTCCTCACCAGACGGGGGCCTCATGACCGCATCTTTGCCCAGGCCTACATGCAAGAAAATTAGTTAAGTATAAGAAAGACATTTTGATCGAATCATAAAAGACATGGGAACGAGGCTTACCATGAGTTTTGACCTCCCATCGGCCCTTTGATAAATCGCGCCACGAGCGCTCAGCATACGTAAAGGTCGAGGCCAGATCCCGAACCCAGCTCTTGAGGTTAGGAATTGCACCGGGCATCTAAGCGAGCGCTACATCAGAGAAAAAGATATCGATAAGAAGAAGCAAAGGGGTAAAACAATAAATAAGAACTAATAGTGGGATTACACTTACGCTTCATAGTCCATTTCTCAGGAAATGGCATCTTCTCGACGAGATTAGGTCAGAAGTCCTCACTCGAACGAACCGGCCTATCCAGCCTCGGTCCTTGTCCTCGTCTTATGCTCGAGAATAGCACTTTGGTGGCTCAGCGTTGGAGTTTTATTAATTCGCCTCGATAGAGGCGGGGGCTGTATAACCTGATGAGGTGGTCGAAGGTAAAAGGCATCCTCTCGACTTTGCTCACGAAGAATCGGAATAGAATAACAATTCGCCAAAAAGAAGGATAGATTTGGCCTAGGGTTATTTGGTACTGACGACAAAAATCAACGACGACGGGGTCGAGGGGCCCAGTGTGAAAGGGTAAGTGTAAACACTTAAAAACCCTTCCACATGGGTGGTAATATCTTCTTCCGGGGTCGGGATCACCACTTCTTTGCCTTTCTAGCTGCAATCTTTCATTACCTGCTTAAGGTACCGTTCAGTTATCGAGCATATGTACCTCGACATTAGCTCGCATCGATCGAGAATCGACGGGGCTTTATCGGTTTTGAAGTCAGAAGTGATAACATACCCCCGGGAATACACTCTTCAGGTCGTGGCTCCACCGATGTTTTGTCGCCGGCCGGCCGCGATGAAGAAGCGTTTTCCTTTTGAGGAACAATCTTTGATGTTGTTTCTATTTTTATATGGATTTGAAGTTAAAAATAGATGAAGATGATAATAGTTGGTGTTTTGAGAAGATGGTAGCAGTGAAAATCATGGATTTGCAGATGAAGAAGTTAAAAGATATAAAAATCTTAGGAGATTAAGAATCTGAAAGTAAAAGTTCGAAATGGTGGAGAGAGGGGCTATTTATAAATTTCACAATGACGGTTCAATATTAGCATGGCTGACCATCGAGTGACGCGCATTTAATGCCTAGGAAACTGTACAGACGGGACGTTTCGGTCATTTTCGTCGCTTACGTTGCAAGGATGACGTCATGACAGGTCGAGGTAGAAAATCAAAGGCTCAATTCGTTTCTTGTCATTACATTCCAAAATACGAGGGGACTATCTGTATACGGTTAAAATCGGGCCCACCCAATTTTATTTTTGACCGATACCGAGAATTTGCATCGAAGGACGACTCCGAAGTGGATTGGATCGAGGCACGAAGACAAGGTACCGAGATCGAGATTCGAGGCACCTGCCAAGATTGGGGTCGACAGCAATCGAGATTAAAAGACAGGCATCGAGCAATACCGAAGATAGCGTAATAACGAAAAACCGAGATATCCGCGACTGATCGAAGATCATGGCGGAAATCTCGGAACGGATCAAATCAAGAACGGTTGTTTTGTTAATCATGTGATTTCCTTCTGTAATTAGAATTGTACAATATATAGAATTTCTCTACTATATAAAGGCGGGTTCCAACCATTTGTAGGGACAACTGATAAAAGAGCAATATAATTTTCTTTCTCGCTCACACTCTTATTCTTCAGCTTATTGTGTTTTTATTGTCCTTGCATCAATCAGTTCGAGGATACTCTAACTCAAGGGTTGAGTTCTACTCAAATACTGGTTTGATTTACTTTATTGTATAATTCTATCTTTGATCTTCATATTTATTAATAGTATTAAGTGAAATCACGTGTCCTTAAATCCATATTATAAGTTTAATTGTTATCCAATTTTGAGGGTAAACAAATATGAACAGTATACAAAAAGAAGAAGAGAAATAAACTAAGAATATTTCAAGGCTCGGAGAGGAACGTGATCTCTTCCACATCCATGTCTTTGGATTAACGCTAAAAATTAGACCAAATTAACCTACATAAACGTGTGTTTAAGTAGAAACACCAAGTACATGCCAGAAATTGAATAATTGAAAGCAATAAAATGACGTGTGTGATATTCAGATGCATGATCTATATATTCTGTTTCATATATACCTTTGAGTATAGTACGTGGTGTACAGGGGTAAACCACGACTAATCATCTGGAGATCACACATTCTATGTTTTTTGGACCATATTGTGCATCAATAGAATAAGAACAATAATTTTTCATGTCTAATTTAAATGATATAAAGCACTTGATCACACATAAAATAAAGCCTTTATTCAAACATTACATGAAAGGAAAACCCTTTATTCAAACAGTACATGAAAGGAAAACCCTTTATTCAAACATTAAATGAAAGGAAATAAAGCCACACACTTAAAATCTCATCTCGCTCAAAACTCATACTCCTCGCGATCCAAGAGAAGCCAAGTTCCATCTTGTTGTTGAACCATTCCTTTGTGCTTCTCAACCCACCAAAGCCCAGGAATACAATGTTCATCATTTAGTATATCCCCCATCTTATTGACAAGCGAGATATCGCGATTCACTTCTAGTTTAAAACCTGCTAATATACCAATTCCTTGAGTACCAGCAACTCCATGCAAGTATGGCTCCAACAAATGCCAACTAACAATATCTCCAGGAGGCTTCACATATGGGGATTTTGTGGTATCAATCATTAGTTCCTTCCCTACGTCTAAATAGCCAATGGGTGGGTATTTCGGAACAATGTCCAATACATTATGAATTCTCAAGATATGAAGATTATTCATCTTGGAAAATGCCTTGTGAAAATTGAAATCCCCAACTTTAGGACTTGCGAATACAAAAGCTGTCACTGGAAATTCTTTGCCTTCGGTTGTTTTGTTGATTCCGTTGAAAGTTATGTCAACTGCATTTAAGGTTGCAAGTGATGCACCTAAGCTATGGCCAGTCACTGTTATGCTGACATCTTCATTCTTATATTCCTCAACCAATCTTTTCACTTCTTCAATTACCTAAAAGGAAGAAAACCGATGAAACAGTCACTCTTTAGCTTCATGAAAGCATGCAAGTAGTTCTTTCTCTTTCTAAAGTGTCTTTTTATAAAGAATAAGAACAAAGAAAATTTTAATTATGCTTTCTAAAATCTAAAAAGCTCTTTTAATTTACACAGTGTTAGACATAATATAATTAAGTAATTGAAAATATGCTCTTTTTAACATATTAAACTTTGAGATAAGATAATCACATGCTTCAATAGTGAGGGCTAGAAAGATCCAGTCTTGTTTATGAAACTCAAATATTAGTATTAGAAGTTAATCTTATATTGAAAACGGAATACTAACTGAGAAGTAAGGAATTTATATTCTTGTAACGTAAAGCATGGAGGTATTCTAAGCAAGTTAACATGTACCTGATCCCTGACACAAGTCTTATTAAACTGTGATCGTGAACTTTCTGATGTATAAATATTATAGAAGCCGTGATGCACCAAAGGTTGAAACAAAGGAAGCAAACCCCCATCACCAAATACTTTGGGTGCTGGGACAAGTAAAAATTGAAAGTCATTCACCCATTCTAAGTTCTGCATTGTTCCTCTCCAATTAATCACAATATCCCTCCTTCCTAGTGAAACTTTACCCTCATCAGTAGCCACAGCAATATACCCCATAAAATTTGATTCCTTACTCCATGCTTCTCTTGACAATGATTTAACAACGAAAGCATCGGGAAGTGGAATGGATGAGGTAGCATAGAAAAATTTGGTTACACGATACTTGAGTGGATCAAGTCCAACCCCAGTAAAGAGATTCTCCATCGAGTATCTGCTAGCTCCTGCGTATTTAGATGCTTTCTCCGTAATGAAAGTGTCATAAGTTGCTTGAGCCAATTCTCCATATTGAATGATATATTTACGAAGTTCAAGATCCAAGGGGTTTAATAGCCCTTCCCAATTGTTTTTTCCACTGAGTTGCTCCCATTTCTCAGCCATGCAAGCCATTCTTTTTTTCTTCTTTTATGTTTGTTTTGCTCTTTGTTTTCCCTTGGTATGCAAACAACATTATAAGCCCATGAATTTATAGTGAAGCAACTTCGTTTCTCTCTACTGTTTCTCATGCATGAAACGTAAATGTTTCAATTTTTAATTTTTTCTTGTCAACAAGGTCACTTATCTCTCAGTGCATGCCCATGCAATAATAACTGAAATGTCCAAGCAATAGTGCCAATAATAATCATTTTCATTAATTATAACTACCAAACCGTACCCTTCGGTCCCCAAGGCAAATTACATCCGAAAACATGGATTTTTAGCCAAACAAACATCACCTTTGGTGGAGTCTGTTTTTGTACAAGAAAAAAATAAGAAAATAATGAAAACTAGGCCAAACAGGCTAGTAAATAGGTTTAAGTATCCTTACTAATAAGAAATTTATAAAATAATTTTTCCTCTAATCAAACTAGAAGAAAAAATTATCAACCTGACTTGTCCCCGTTTTTGGGACGTGACCCAAGTTTCTCGAGTCAATTCTCCATACTGAATGATATATATTTACGAAAATCAAGAACCAAGGGGGTTTAATATCCCATCCCAATTGTTTTTCCCAGTTAGTTGCTCCCATTTCTCAGCTATGCTAGCCACTAAAAATGAACTCTTTGTTTTTCTTATTTTTCCCTTCTCCAAATGCCAATTCATAGTGAAGCAACTTTATTTTTTAGTACTGCTTGTCATGAAAGACGCCTTTGATTTTTTTTTTTTTTTTTTTTTTAAGTGTTAACAACTAACAAGGTCGCTGTATCTCAGCGCCGTTAGACAAATTCAATAAATGTGCATATCAACCCTGCATATTAAAGTTGTTCCCGTATTTCTAAAGGGTTTAAATTCTTATTCAATTACAGTTTAAAAAGTATTTACGTTGAAGTTTGTCATTGTTATAATTTAACTGGTTGTTAGTAACTTTTTCTGAGTTACAAATGCGGTACTTACTAAAAAAATTTTCATGTGGCAGATTTTCTTTTTTGTTGGTGGTAAATTGGATGTATTATAAAAACTAGAAGTTTATACATATATAGTTTGACTTTTGTGGAATACACAATCCCAATCATGACATAGAAGATTGTTAAGTAGCTTTGATATTGTAAAAAAATACTTGAATTATTAGTGTATTAAATTGAAACCCATATCTAGTACCCACCTACCCACTAAGCCCATCCCTTTTATGGCAGGCCAGAGATAAAAGGAAAATAAAATAGTACCTTCGAAAAATGTATAGGGATCACATATTGATTTTGCTACATGACTTGTCCCGGTTTAAGTAGGTGCAGCAGAACAAAGGAGTCAATGCTCGACGACTGGCATGCCAACATTGTTTCTCTGTATAAATAATTCATCGATGCTCGGTTTCTGAGGATTGCGAATAGTACACGTAAGTTTTGCCCATTTAATAGAATTTGTCAATAATTTAATAAGATAACTAAAATGAACATAGTATTTGCAGCACCTCAAAATATTTAAAGCCTAATAAGATAAGTAGCAAGTGCTAACTATTTCGTTGTGTGCCAACTGGTCCCACGTTTATGCATAATACAGTTTGACGCTATAAAATTTTTTAGGATTCGTTTGGTTCCAAGACAAGTTATGATGGGATTAGTTATCCTGATATATTATTTTTTATTGACTGTTTGGTATGTTATATTAATCTTGAGATTGTCAGTTTTACTGCTTTATCATAGGATAACTTATCCTAGAATTAACATTCTATTCTCTGGTAGGTATAAGTTATCCAGAATTATTTTTGTTTATCCAACAAATCAAATGACCTCTTACCTATAATATGGAAATGTATAGAGATGCACAAATATGAATCATAAATTGAAATGTTGAAAATGAAAAAGAAAAAAAAAAGAAAAAGAAGGGGGGGG
>AWOL01S0037000.1:0-33027 GCA_000715115.1 Nicotiana otophora | reverse complement strand
AGGCAAGGCCAACCTCCCAACTGGATGTCTCGCGTCACGAGGGACATGGCGAGGCACGGAGGCAGCCCTGGGAGTTGATGGCGTGAACAAAAAAAGAGAGGGGTAGCGCAAGAGGGAACTCGAGGAGTAGGCTTGAGACAAAACAAAAGACTACGCATCGTCGGCGCACGCGAGAGAGCCTGGGCAAGGTTTTGATCTGAGGCAGCTCATCTCTTTTGGTCCAAATATTTTGTTAAGTATACAAGGTGTCAAAACAATTTATCTAATTTATTTTTCTTGAAAACCTCTAGTAACCCTACCTTTTCCCAAAAATTATTGAAATTATCAATTACGAATGGGGAAAAAGAATTTCTTGATTGTCCAAATAGTGTTTGAAGGTGAAGTTGTTAACTTTCGTTTAGCGCGTAAAGATGTTTCAAATCTACCCAAATCCACAAAGTAGTATTATTGACTTGACCAGTATAGGTTTTGATGATTGATAAAGGAATACATGTATGAACTAGGTCCATGGACACTTTACACAGGTTACAGTCATAATCAAGTAAAAGGCATACACGTGCAAGGGATAAATATAAGTGATTATTTCTGATAATCCCTGAACGAAAAGATTGAATATTTGATAAGGAGCGGGACTCATTACTTGAAGAGAACTCTATCCAAGATAAGGAAAGAGTTAGAAGTTGAAGATAAATAAACCTCTTCCACCAAGGAAGAGTAAAGCATCATAAGTACTCTAGTTAATACTTATTTTACTAACTCTATTAATGTCAGTTTGTTCTTTTTTACAGGTGACGCTCACATACTGAAGTTAAGCTAGAATTGAGATCAAAACAGCGAGACGTTTTGTGAGCAATTCCTGTGAGTTTCAAGAGTGCTAACCTGAAGCTACATGAACCAGATTGAAGAACCAGTTCCATGTGTCTGCCTTTAATTTTAGTTCAATTGTAGTAGGAGCTTTTGAGTTTTACCTTTCATCTTTTCTTATAATCATTTGTACTAGGTACTTGAGTTGTATTATTCAAGTTAGAGTTAATTTGAAGTAGTCGTAACAGCATGTATGTTACACAGCGCCTTCCTGAGATTCCTTGGAAGGGCGACATAAGGCTAAGCAACCGATGTCCGTGCAGTTACTATCCGCTAACTAGGGTACGCTAGACGAGATTGTTAGTGTCGTACAAGAAAATAAATGTCAAGAGCAATTGAGAGAACAGAAAAGAGAATTGAGAATGAAAGAAAGCTTGATTTCATTATTGAAAGCTATTACAGAAAAATAATACGGTATCGAAGGGGAGATACACCAGTACAGAGAATTATTTCCTTGCTTGAAAATTTGATTGCTTGATCCCCCTAATAATGCTTAGAAAAAATAAACCAAAGTTACAGGACTTGACATAACTAAGTTAGAAAAACATAATGGAAACACATGAAGGGTTATCGATGGGGCGACATAGGCACATGCGCGCTTGTCACTTGGAGCGGCTAAGACCTCGGGACATCCATGACGCTAGGCGTTGAGAGGCTTGTCAGAACGCCATAGGGCGCGTCCAAGGGGTCATGGGACATGGCTGAAAAGCCACCCATGACAATTTCCCCCACCTGAGTGTGCGACGTCCTTGGCACCTTACTTGCAAGATAATCTTCGATAAGGCTCTTGTAGGCTTTGAGGTTTGTTCCCCTCTCCCAAGTATTCTCCTTTGCATCACAACCTGCCATTTCACCAGGAACTCTAGGTGATCTTTCCTTGAAGTATGATTCACTCGATTATCAAGAATAGCTTCTAGCCGCCTTTTCCCGGTTGAATTAGGTCCTCAAATACTGGGTATTATGAGTTGGCTCCATGAAGGATCCTCCATGTCTTCCCGAAAAGGTTTAAGAAGGCTGGCATGGAAGATTGGATAAATATGCAACTTTTCCAATGCGTTTCTCAATGGACAAGGGTTCAATGTACTTTTGAAATAGGCGAGGTTCATGGACCACAATAGACAAATATCTCTTTGGGATTTTCACCATCACTATGTCTCCTACTTGATATTCAACAAAGCGATGATTTTGATCATTATGCTTTTTCATCCGCTTTTGGGCTTTGACAACATAGCTCCACACTATCTCCAAATTTTTCTTCCATTACTTCGAGAAGCTAACAGCTCGAGGAAATTTCGACATGTTTTGGGAATTCATAATGTATGGTAGTAGCGGTTGTTACCCGGTAATAATTTCAAAAGCGCTTATGTTTGTACTAGAGCTCTTTTATGAATTGAAACATAGTTGAGCAGCATCAAGAAACTTCACCCAATTCTTCTGCGATTCGGTAACAAAATGGCAGAGATATTCCTCCAGCATGCCATTGAACCGCTCCGTCTGGCCATCAGATTGTTGATGGAAACTTGAACTATGGCTCAACATGGACCCGAGGCACTTAAAGAGCTGAGTCCAAAAGTTGCTAGTGAAGCAAGAGTCGCAATCACTAACGATATCTTTCGGCATGCCCTAATATTTGACAACATGAGAGAAGAAGAGTTGAGTTGTATCTTCTGTTGATATATATTTCGCGGGTTGCAGTAAATGTAGCGTATTTGGAAAACCGATCCACCACAACCAAGATAGTTGTAAGATCTCTGACTTTGGGCAATCCGGTAATGAAATCTAGTGACACGCTTTCCCAAGGTCTCTTAGGAAAAGGCAGTGGATCCAAGAGTCCCGCTTGTGTCAAGCGCCCTGACTTGTCTTTCTAGCATACTAGGCAAGTCTTCACATACTGAGCAACGTCATCAGCCAATTGAGGCTAATAATAAGCATGACACAACAATGCTATGGTGCATTCTTCACCTGGATGGCCGGCCCACAAAGTATCATGACATTCCATCAAAAGAGTCATTTGCATATCTCCTCCTTTAGGAACATAAATCGGTTCCATTTCACCTTCAAGAACCCATCTTCCATGTAGAACTGGCGAGTCTTGCCCTGTCCTACCAAATCGACCAAATACTGTGCAACAGGATCCTTAATGAGTAGATCCTGTATCTGATCTTTTATAGTGGTGTCCACTTCGCTCCCCCTTATGGTGGCAAGTAGGCACACCGATGCTAGATCAATTCTCCGACTAAGCGCATCCGCAACTTGGTTGGTCTTCCCACTTCGATACTCCAGGTTGAAGTGAAATTCCGCTAGGAGTTCCTGCCACATGGCATGTTGGCCATTCAGCTTTGGCTAGGTCATGAAATGGCTAACATCTTTGTTGTCTGTCTTGATCATGACAGGGTTCCCAGCAGATAGTGCCTCCAAAGGCATAAGCAATGGACGGCAACCAATAATTCTTTTTCGTGAGCGACATAGGGACATTCTGCATCTTTCAACTTTCGACTTTCGTATGCCACTGGATGCCCCTCTTGTAGCAAGACTCCGCCTAGAGCATAGTCATAGGCATCCGTTTGTACTTTGAATAGCTTGGAAAAATCAAAGAGGTCCAAGACGGGGCTACTAGACATAGCCGTTTTCAATGCGTTGAAGGCCTTCAATCGCCTGGGACCCCAATCCCCAAGGCGTGACCTTCTTTAGGAGTTCTGTCAATGGCACTGCAATGAGAAAGTAATGTGTCACAAACCACCGATAAAAGTTGCATAGTCCAAGGAACGCCATCAAGGCGTGGATATCCTTAGGCGGTGGCCAATCTATGATAGCCTGAATCCTCGATTGGTCCATCTTGATCCCCCCTTCCTCAATGATACGTCCAAGGAAGTCAATCTATTTTTGGGAGAAGTAGCACTTAGATAGCTTCACATATAATTCGTGCTCCCGTAGTCAGGATAGGACCTTCCTCAGGTTCTCCAGGTGTTCCTCTAGTGTTTTTCTATATACCATAATGTCGTCCAAGTAGACCACTACGAATTTGTCAATGTACTCTCGGGTGCAAAATATGGTTGGAGCATTAGTCAAGCCAAATGGCATGACCAGGAAGTCGTACAACCCATATCTTGTCACACAGGTCGTCTTGTGTTCATCTCCCTCCGCAATTCTAACTTACTAGTAACCTGTCTTCAGGTCTATTTTGGTGAACACTGCAACACCACCCAGTCTATCGAACAAGTCTGCCATTAGCGGGATAGGGTACTTTTTATTCATAGTGATTTTGTTTAGGGACCGGTAATCCACACAAAGTCATAGGGTGCCATCCTATTTCTTTTGGAATAGCAAGGGGACCAACAAGGGGACTTGGAGAGCATAATAATCCTCGTGACTAGCATTTTTGTCAATTGTCTTCAAAGCTCAGCGAGTTCAGGTTGTTACATTCTGTAAGGCGCCCAGGCAGGTGGCTTCGCACCCGTCACCAACTCAATCTCATGGTCTATAGTGCGCCTAGGCGGGAGTCGCTTTGGCATGTCCTGTGGCATGCTGACTTTTGACTCCCTTCTTCAACTGTAAGGCCAAGATGTTCTCTGCGTCCATCATTATGGTTGTGCATGGGATAATGCAGGACTTGTCCCATTTAGCTCCCATCATTAGCAATATATCTGCATAAGGTACATGAATGGTGTTGGTTTAACTCATGAATTCTATCCCAACTACCAGCTTGAAGTCATCTATGATCACCATACACAAGTTGAATTTTCCTTTATAAGGACCCAACTTCACTTGCACTCCTTTGTCTATTCCACCTACTGGCTGAGGCGGTGAGTTGATAGCCTTAACACAACCTCTGACTTTTACCACAACTAAACCGAGACGATCTACCTGAGTTTAGGCTAAATAGTTGTGAGTAGCGCCCGTGTCTATCATTGCCCGAATGGGCTTGCCATTAACTTTCATCTCAACAAACATCAAGGTATTGTCTTGGTTAAGAGGAGTCCCCTCATCCGCTTTATTTTTTTCTTTCTTGGGGGTTGGTCATGGGTCATTCTTCTTACAAATACCTGTACCACAATGATGGCATCCTGAAGGGGGCTTCCTCCCTCGATCATTATTATGAGATGCAACACTATTGCTGCCTGAGAAAGGAGTCTTAAATTTGGTTGCACTCCGATCTCCTCCACTTCTGCTAGGGCCACTATTTCTAGGTTGGTCCCATTTGTATCCTCCACGGATAGGCGGTTAAGTCTTATCCTTCCGATCATCCACTTGATAGTCCCTAAGGCATTCCGCTTCTTGGATTGCCGTAGGTAAAGTGTCTACCCTTTGTCTTTATAGCTCCATAAGAGCATAAGGTTTCAAACCTTCCAGGAATGTGAAGAGTTTGTCTTTTTCCCCCCATATCCCGTATTTCAACATGAGAGCGGAGAATTCCCACATGTAATCCTGCACTGACTTGGTTTGGCGGAGCTCTCGTAGCTTTCTCCGCGCATTGACTCAATATTTTTGGGGAAGAACTATAGGCGTATGGCTGCCTTCAATTCTGCCCATGTCTCGAGAGTGTCTTCACCGGCCCTGATGGCTTCGTATTTCACCTGCCACTAAAGTTTTGCATCACCCTGAAGATACATGGTAGCAATTGCTACCTTTGTTGCTTCTCCTAACTCCCCTACGACATCGAAGTACTGTTCGATGTCGAATATGAAGTTCTCCACTTCCTTGGCATTCCGACCTCCATTGTATGGTTTTGGCTCAGGAATCTTCAGCTTTTATGGCACAAGGGTGAGGTTCACAGCACCCCCAATCTGGTTTCCGCCCCCTCGAATTAGGCCTTGTAGTGCAGCATTGACAATGTTGAGCTGGCCCAAGTTGTCTATGGTTTGCTGCATGGAAGTCACCCTATCTGCCTCTTGTGCCCTATGGGCTAAATCCTCAGTCCGCTCCTATTGGAAGCCCTCAAATTTACAAAATATTTCGGCTGCTTCTGTGGCTGCCGTTTGTTGGTCTCCTTCAGAGTCAAGACTGATGTTCGCGATGTCACCTTTGGCCTGCCACATCCTGCGGTACAGGTCGTCCAACCATTGCACTAGGCTGGTTCTTAGATCATGCACCATATTCATGATGGGTCATAATACATCAACCGTCTCTTCAAGGGCCGCAATGCGATCCCTATGATTCACCATGGTCAGAAATGGTGGTAATGGTAATGTGTTCCCTCATCCGATGTCAAGCCTAAGCTCTGATACCAACTTTTACATGGCGCCTTCCTGAGATTCCTTGGAAGGAAAATGTAAGGCTAAGAAACCGATGTCTGTGCAGTTACTATCCACCAACTGGGGTCCCCTCCATGCGCTAGACGATATTGTCAGTGTCGTACGGAAAAACCAATGTCAAGAGCAATTAAGAGAACAAAAAAGATAATTGATAATGAAAGAAAGCTTGATTGTATTAATGAAAGCTATTACAGAAAAGCAATAGGGTGTCGAGTGGGAGAGACATCAGCACAGAGAATTATTTTCTTGCTTGAAAGTTTGATTGCTTGATCCACCTAATAATGCTTGAAAAAATCCAAAGTTACAGGACTTGACATAACTAAGCTAGAGAGACATAATGGAAATACATGAAGTAAAACTACTCTATATTACAATAGAAATGATTTAGATTCCTACAAAGCAGAAGCAAGTCCGTTGGAAGCAACCTTGTCTTTAGCATCAGAGTCTGTGTGCACGGCTCTATCTGCTCATGCGATGCTATTGGCATCTGCATGTGGCTGGGTGCTGGCAAGGGCTATCGGTGGAGAGACATAGGCACAGGCGTGCTTGCGTCCAAGACCACGGGGCTGTCCATGGCGCTAGGCATTGGGAGGCTATCCAGGACGCCATGGGGCACGTCCAAGGGGTCATAGGGCATGGCTGAAAAGCCGACCATGACATGTGGCGTGTTGCTACAAGGGTAAGAGGTAATCCTTAGGTTTCAAGAATTTGTACACATTGTCGTTTGGCTCAGAGTTGTAGTGAGGTGTTTGAAATAAATCATGCTGGAAAATAGGTCATGGTTTTTTCACCTTTTGAGCCGGGTATTTTCCATATAAAAATACTTGTGTGCTTTACTTTCTGCATTACTTATTCCAAAATTGTAGTTTAAGGAACACATAGAAGAACCAAGTTCTTTTATAATCCAGTGCATGCGAAAATTAGGCACCATACTAATCAACCCATCTTCTTGTGTGGTATTGAAGTATAAAACATCAATTGGTATCTGAGCGGGTTATCCTTGAAAAGGCTAACACCTTAGGAAAAGATCAATATGAGTATACCACCTGGAAATTGGGAAGGGAAATCCATTGCTAGGCCACCACTCTTTAGTGGACAGTACTACCATGGTGGAAAGAAAGTATGAGAGATCATTTGCAGACAGAAGATTATGAGCTATGAGATATAATCATTGATGGCCCATTGTCAACACTCAAGAAGAATGCTGAAGGTGAGGATTTTCCTAAAACAAAAGCTGACTGCACTATCAAGGATTTGAAGAAGTGGGAGAAAAATGCTAAAGCAAAGAAATGGCTTGTTTGTGGACTTGGTCCTTATGAGTACAGCAGAATCCAAGGCTGCTCCATTGCCAAGTAAATATGGGACACACTACAAATGGCTCATGAAGGAACAACTCAAGTGAATTAAGGTCTCTTGGAAGGATTATATCTTAATAAAAAATGGTTGAAAATATCCTAACTAGGGTTTTACCAGTCACTTGGGAAAGCAAGATCACTGCCATTCCGGAATCAAAGAACATTGCTATACTTTCTTGGGATGGGTTGGTTGGAAATCTCAAAGCTTATGAACTTAGGAGACAAACCATGAAGATGGATGTACCTAAGAAGGAAAGGAGTATGGCACTCAGAATCACTGAAGTTTCTAATTTAGAAGATGATGAAATGGCAATGGTCACCAAAGACTTCAATAAGTAGCTAAGTAGACTTCAATAACAGCAAGGCCAAAGCCCTAGAAAAGAAGGTGAATGATGGGTACTATAAATGTGGAAAGACTGATCACATGATCAAGAACTATCTTTTGTGAGAGATTGAATGCAAAAAGGAAAGAGCTGAATGAAGGAAAAGGAAGAAGGAACATGTTCATCCAAAAAATAACAATAACAAATGATCAACCAAAGCAATGGTTGCTGCTTAGGAAAATATTTCATATGAGGGTTCTGATGAGAATGATGATGATGATGAACGAGCCCTAATGTCTATTAGAGAAGCTAAGGAAGAACCTGATGAAAAACCTGAGGTAAGTTTTCTTCAATTAAAAGATAAGATAAAAAAAATTTCTAATGAAAGATTATCACAATTACTACTGGAGTTAATTGATGAGTCTGAAGATGTAAGTATTGAAAAGGAATAGCTATCAAAGGAGTGTGTCATTTTGAAAGCAAAGTGCAAAAACTTGAAAATTAGGGCATGTGAAGCTAAAAAAGAAAATATTGTTTTGAAGAACCTGGTTCATGCACTTGATACAGTTGTCTTAGAACTTAGATCTAACAATCTGAAATTTAAGTTAGGGACAGGTAAAGAAATAGCTAGTATCACACAACTCACACCAGAAGAAGATTTAGGAAAGGTAAAAGATGAGCTATACAAAAGGGATGAACTGGTAAGAGTTTTGAAAGAGGACTTGACAAAAGTTAAGCATGGGCTTGATAAAACATGTAAATGGAATAGGTCCTCCTATGTACTTTCATGGATACAAGAACACCATAGTAGCAATAGAAAAGAACTTGGCTTTAGGAATTCTGCACCTAAATGGGATCCCAAAAGAAAGTACATGGATAGTGGTTGCTCCAAGCAAGTACATAGATAATGGTCCAAGTGAAGGAGAGCAGTCAAATATGGTACATGGATAGTGGTTATTTAAAGTACATGACAGGGAATAAGAACCTGTTCCTTTCACTTGCGGCCTTTGGAGGAGGTAATGTCTATTTTGGAAATATAAATAAAGGTGAGATCATTGGAGTTGGAAAGGTAAGCAAATCTGATTCTCACTCAATTGAGAATGTCTACTTGATAGATGAATTGAAATACATCAGGATAAGTATCTCACAATTTTGTGATAGGGGAAAATGGTAGCTTTCACCTCTACAAAATATTTTGTAATTAATCTTACCACTGACAAAATAGTTTTGCAGGGAAAAGGAGTGAACAATATATATATGGTGGATTTGTCCACACTTTCAGATAATAAACTCACTTGCTTGAGTGTCATGGATATTAATCCCCTCCTTTGGTATAAGAGACTTGGACATGCTAGTCTAAGTCAACTCAACAAACTAGTCTCCAAGGACTTGGTGATAGGGTTGCCTAACATTAAGTTCAATGAAGATAAAGTTTGTGAGGCTTGTGCAAGTGGGGAAGAAGGTAAGATATTCTTTCAAAAGTAAGAAAATGGTGAGTACTACCAGGTCTATAGAATTGGTCCATATGGTTCTATGTGGACCAATGAGGACAATGTGCAGAGGTGTTAAAAGATATGTTATGGTGCTTGCTTGCAACGATCCGACCAGTCATTTTGGGAATTTGTATTTAGTTTGGTGGTTTAAGTTTGTGAGTAGCTTCATATGAGGTATTATGACTTGCATTATGGTCGATTTTAGATTTTGAGTGGTTCGAGATTGATTTGGAAGAATGATTCTCAACTAGGAAGCTTTAAGTTGGAAGAGTTGATCGAGTTTGACTTTTATGTATTTGACCTATGATCGGAGTTTTGATGGTTCCATTAGGTCCGGTGGTGATTTTGGACTTGAGTGTATGCCTGAATTTGTATTTGGATGTTTCTAGAAGGTTTTAGCTCTAATTGATAAAGGTTGGCAATTTGAAGTTTTGGAAAGCTCATAGATTTGACCGGAAGTTAACTTTGATGTTATCGGGTTTGGATTGTGGTTCCGGGAATTGGAATAGGTTTTTTATATCATTTGAAACTTGTGTGCAAAATTTGAGGTGACTCTGAGTTGTTTAGATCTATTCGGCGTAAGTTTGGAATTTGAAATTTGAAATAGTTTATTAATATTGATTTGAGGTGCGATTCATGGATTTGATGTTATTATGTGTAATTTTAGGCCTCGAGTAGGTTCGTGTTATATTTTGGGACTTGTTGGTATGTTGGGACGGGGTCCCGAGGGGCTCTGGTGTGTTTTGGGTAGTTTCAGACCATTTCTCTTATGTTTGCATTGCTGGTGTCTAAAGTGAATCATGTTAGCGAGGGTGTCACCGTGATTGCGGATAATGAATTGGAAGCTAGGTGTTTTTCCTCTATGTGTTCGCAACTGGAAGATTGCGTTCGCGGAGCTTGAGTGGTTTGGCCATCGCATTCGCAGGAGAGAGCTCGCGATCGCGTTTCAGTGTGGGTGTTGGGGGATTTGTCTTTGCATTCATGTGGGATTGGGAGCATTCACGTAGTTCTATACTTGTGTTTATCACGTTCGCGTGGAATGTGTTGCAAACGCGAAGAGTATTTGGAAGTGCTATTTTCTTCTATGCGATCACGAGGGTAATGCCGCTATCGTGATGCATATAACTGGGAAATGCTTATACGTACTCTATTTCGGACTTTGAGCTCATTTTATCAAATTATTTAGTTCTTGGATATGGGCAATGTTGGAGGGGATTTTCACCATTTGAATTGGGGTAAGTATTTTTGACTCGGATTTGATTATTTTACTTGATTCTCTCTTTGATTTTGGTATTTAATTGATGAATCTAAAAGAAAAATTGGGGGTTTTGTCTAAACTTTTCTAAAGTGAATAATTGGGTATTGAACGTCGATTCGGAATCGAAATTAGATGAAATTAGTATGGTTGGACTCGTATTTGAGTGGGTTGTCGGAATTTGTGATCTTTGTTAGATTCTAGGATACGGGCCCGGGATGACGTTTTGGTTGACTTTGATTATTAGATGATAGATTCGACCTTTATCGTTTGGGTTTGATTCCTTTGGCACTATTTGATGTTTTTGAGTTACTTTTGGCTAGTTTTGAGTCATATGGAGGTTGATTCGTGGGGGATGGCGCTCCTAGAGTATTGATTTAGCTTGTTTGAGGTAAGTATCTTACCTAAACTTTGTTGAGGCACTAGTTGCCTGAGTTATTTGTGATAGCTACGTGTTATGGGTGGCGCACATGTGTGGGGATTGAGCCCATGTGCGTGCACGGGATATTATTCATGCTCGGGTATTTCTTAGGATATGATATGACTTGAGTTGTTTGCTAAGATTCATGCTGTGATAGTTATCATATTTGTACCCTATTGTGAGCTATTTGAGCCATATTTTAGGTTACATAGAGGGTAATCTCCTGATTGAACCTATTAATTGCTACCTTTGTAATATATTTGCATGATTGAGCTATGATAGCACATTTTGCACATGCATACACCTTAGCATGTCACATATACTAGTACATGAGTATGAAATTTGATGCTCTTTGATCATGTACATGTATTCTTGCATATCTGCTTTATGTATTAAATGGATTGGACCGGTAGCTCGCGACCACGCTAGGTGAATTGTGATATTAAGCATGTGATCACGTCGGAAGGATTGTGATATTGAGCATATGACCATGTCGGGTGGATTGTGATATTTAGCATGTGACCACATCGAGCAGATTGTGCCATTTAACTTGTAACCACGACGGGCGGATTGCGATATTGAGCCTGTGACTATGCCGCCAAGATTTTGATATTGAGCATGTGACCACGTGGGGCAGATTGTGATATTTAGCATGTGACCACGTCGGGCGGATTATGATATTTAGTTTATGATCACGCCGGGCGGATTGTGATATTGAGCATGTGACCACGCCGAGCGAATTGTAATATTGAGCTTGTGACCATGCCTGGCATATTTTGATATTTAGCCTGTGACCATGCTGGGCAGATTGTGATATTGAGCCTATGGCCATGCCGGGCGGATCTGTGATGTTGAGCCTGTGACCATGCTGGGCAGATTGTGATATTGAGCCTATGGCCATGCCGGGCGGATCTGTGATGTTGAGCCTGTGACCATGCTGGGCAGATTGTGATATTGAGCCTATGGCCATGCCGGGCGGATCTGTGATGTTGAGCCTGTGACCATGCTGGGCAGATTGTGATATTGAGCCTATGGCCATGCCGGGCGGATCTGTGATGTTGAGCCTGTGACCATGCTGGGCAGATTGTGATATTGAGCCTATGGCCATGCCGGGCGGATCTGTGATGTTGAGCCTGTGACCATGCTGGGCAGATTGTGATATTGAGCCTATGGCCATGCCGGGCGGATCTGTGATGTTGAGCCTGTGACCATGCTGGGCAGATTGTGATATTGAGCCTATGGCCATGCCGGGCGGATCTGTGATGTTGAGCCTGTGACCATGCTGGGCAGATTGTGATATTGAGCCTATGGCCATGCCGGGCGGATCTGTGATGTTGAGCCTGTGACCATGCTGGGCAGATTGTGATATTGAGCCTATGGCCATGCCGGGCGGATCTGTGATGTTGAGCCTGTGACCATGCTGGGCAGATTGTGATATTGAGCCTATGGCCATGCCGGGCGGATCTGTGATGTTGAGCCTGTGACCATGCTGGGCAGATTGTGATATTGAGCCTATGGCCATGCCGGGCGGATCTGTGATGTTGAGCCTGTGACCATGCTGGGCAGATTGTGATATTGAGCCTATGGCCATGCCGGGCGGATCTGTGATGTTGAGCCTGTGACCATGCTGAACAGATTATGATAGCATGTGAGTTGTCTGTGCTACGTGCGGATATTGATCCATCCCCCTAGGTCACCCACTAATATTTCTTCTTGATGGTGTACACACGGATTTATGAGAAACCGACGAGTTTCTAGTTGATGTTGTTACACCTCACACATAAAGCTAAAGAATGGTAAGTTTGGCTTCTAGTGCGGCTAATCAGACGGCGACGCGTATAAGGATAGAAGATGGCTAAGTTTTTCTTTTGACCTCCGCCAGTTGTCCCACCGTGTGTAGTGATCGGGGCAGTGAACCATTTTGCATGAGGAGGGGCAGAATATTCTAGACTTGGTATAGTATAAAAAGGTAGTGTAGCTCATTCTCTTTTATTCTAGGAAGTGTCACCCACTTTAACTGCCCCAAAATGCTCTCGAACCTCCCAAGAGTCTCTAAGTAGCCTAAACTGAATCAGAGGCGGTTCTAGTAGGATTTAGCATGAAGAATCTTTGGATCATCACTGTGATACCTGTTATCTTGATTTTTGGAGACTCATGTGAGGCAGAGTTAATCACCACGAAGGCGTAGGAATCCAGGAAAATATAGCTAGTTTGTTAATAAGGTATGTAAGGCAGCCTTCTATCTTAACATGAATTGATTTAAGCAATTCCTTCTAAATGATTATGATGTTCTAAGCCTTTCTTGATGATATGCTTCCTATTCTTATACGTTTTGTACTGGTAACACCTCCTTTTATGACTGAAATGTTCCCAGATGGTATTCTAAGGTCGGAAAATGTGAACCATTCTAAATTTGATCTTGATATCTCTTGAAGGTGATCTTGCATTGTACTGATATATATATATATATATATACACACACACACACACACACACTCTACCGAGCCCTTGCATGACTGGGTATGACCGAGCTCTTTATAAGGCCGGGTACGTGATGATGTGCTATGAAACACTACTGATCCCTTGTATGGCCGGGTACGACCGAGATCTGTTAAGTCTGAGTACCATTAAGACCTCTTGAGGCCGAGTACGATGTGATGGAAGAGATAAATTTTACCGAGTCCTCTACGAGGCCAAGTACGATATGAAATGATATGCCCCAAATAGTGGCTGAGTAATATTATATTATATTTAATGCATAGTATCCATTAGTGACTTAACCTTTTATAAAGCTTGCATACTTTTGAGTTTTATGGTTTCCACAGTTTACGCCCCCGGTGGCTTGTCTTCAGTATTCTGGTTCAAATCATTTATTCATATCTCTTATGTCATGTCTTTGATTTGCATGCCTTCCCAGTCTTACATATGCAATACATTTTCCATACTGATGCCCCTTTATTTTGGGTGTTGTGTTTATGCCCATAGGTATAGATAGATCCGGTGACGTCCCTCCCAGTAGAGTGTGTGTTTCAGTTGTCGATTGTTGCACTCCACTTCTCTAGAGTAGCTGTTCAGAAGTCGATAAGTACTGAAGTGTATGTTCCAGTAATTTTGGGCACAGTGGGGCCCTGTCCAGACCAAGTTATGTGTTATGGTGCTCTTAGAGGCTTGTAGACCAGTGTTCAGAAGTATGTAAATATTGTAAAGACCTTGTTGTGTGTGTGTGTGTGTGTGTGTGTGTGTGTGTGTGTGTATAAGATCTCTCCCACAGTCAGTTGTGTTAAATTGAATATTTAATCGGAGGCCTTCTTGGCCTAGGTTATATGTTGCAAGGTCTAAGTATGGACATCGGTTCACACAGGCTTTCGGGCTTCGTGTGCCAATCGCACTTTCCAAGGTTGGGGTGTGACGAACTTGGTATCGGAGCAAGTCTGTCCTAGGAAGTCTATAGGCCGTATCCAGTAGAGTCTTGTTTATGGATATGTCGTGCACCATACTTATAAATAGGAGGCTACAGGATATTTATTATGGATACCTTTATTTCTGATCTAGATCATGCGATACAGTTAAGTCATAAGTATTCGCTTCTAATCCCCATCTTGTTTATGCTTATAGCGATGCCTACCACGAGATGTCAGGAAATTATTCACAAATTGAATGAAGAGGAAGTGTAGGGTACTAGTTAGGTGCCGCCTACCAATACGAAGTAACGTGAAACTCGTAATGAGGCTGATACTTAGGTTTCGGGGATAGCACCACTACCCCCGGAACAACTTAGAGAAACTAGTGTACCTCATGTTTCTCCCCCGATTACTTCTGACCAAGATTTAGATATGAAAGTGCAGTGCAACAGTTGTTGACTCAATTAGTAGCCTCTCAGGCCCAACGTCAGGCCCCTACCACCTCAGATAGAGAAGTCAGTGCGACATTTAGGGATTTCATAAATTTGGACCCCCCGGTATTTACAAAAATAGATTCAAACGAAGATCCCAGAATTTTCTAGATCAGATGCATCAGACTTTATGAGTTATGCATGCCATTGATACTGAGTTCATAGAATATGCCTCTTAGAGATTGTGAGATATAGCTGTGACTTGGTATGAAACTTGGGAACAATCTATGGGACTTCTTGCTCCACAAGCAAGATGGGGGGAGTTTTCTAAGGCATTCTTACAACAGTATTTGCTCGTTGAGCTCCGATGATCAAAAAAAGATAGATTCTTATGGTTGGAACAAGGTACTATGAGTGTCCGGGAGTATAGCATGCAATTTAACTCTTTATCTAGGTAAGTTCCTGTGGTTGTGGCCGAGATGAGAGACCGAGTACATCGATTTGTGGGCTGTTTACGATCCCATAAGATAAATGAATGCACCACAACTTCTTTGAACCTGATTATGGATATTGCTCGTAGTCAAGCTTATGTTCAGAACTTGGAGGATCGCAAGAGGATACAATGAGTTGCTCAAGAACATGACCAGGGCCAGTCTAAGAGAGCACGGTCCACAGGTGATACGGGAGAGTTTCGAGGCTAGTTTAGACCTCCGTTTCCTCGGCATTCACCTTATTTGATGGATAACGTACCATCATAGTCCCAGGGCCAGCGACGAGAATGGACCACTTATTTTGGTCAGGGCCGAAATTCCCGGGGACAGAGCTCACGGAATAGTAGGGATCCTAGTAGGGTGAGACCCTCGATGCTGCATTGTGGTCGATGTGGTAGAAATTATTTTGGGAATTGACTCTAGGGTTCAGGTTTGTGTTATTCTTGTAGGAAACCCGGTCATAGGATGTGCTTTTGCCCAGTGAGATATATGGGTGGTATGATGCTACCAACGGGACCTGCAGCAACTTCTTCATCATCAGCGCTTCCTCGTAAGCAAGATATGCAACCTCCTATGGGGAAAGGTAGAGGTAGAGCTGGAGTGACTAGCTCGGGTGGACAACATAACCGCATGTATGCGTTATCAGGCCGACAGAACCAAGAGTCATCACTGTACGTGGTGACAGGTATACTATCCGTATTTTTTATTAGTGTGTATGCTTTGACAGATCCTATTTCTACCTTGTCATATATTACAAAAAATTTTGTTGGTAAGTGTAGTAAAGAACCTGAATTGTCAGGATAACCATTAATGTGTATGCTTTTACAGATCCCAGTTCTACCTTGTCGTATATTACTCCATTTTTTGCTGGTAAGTGTAGTAAAGAACCTGAATTGTTACAATAACCATTTGAAGTATCCATGCCTGTGGGCGAGTCCGTGGTAGTTAGGCGGGTATATCGAGGTTGCAATGTAATACGTTAGGATCATCATACCTTAGATGATTTCAATGAATTAGAAATGATAGAATTTGATGTTATTATAAGCATGGATTGGCTGACATCTTCTTATGCTATGGTGGATTGTTGGAAGAAAGTTGTTAGCTTTAACTTTCCGGGAGAGCCTGTTATCGAATGGAAGGGTGATGTTGCAGTGCCAAAAGTGAAGTTTATTTCTTACCTTAAGGCTCGAAAGATGATCACGAAAGGATGTTTCTATCATTTGGTGTGGGTGCAGGATGCGGAGGCGAAGCCTCCAAACCTTCAATCGGTTCCGGTTATTAGTGAATTTCTCGATGTGTTCCCTGACGAGCTCCCGAGTGTTTCACGTGAGAGAGAGATCAAGTTTTCCATCGATGTTCCACCCGATATGCAACCTATATCTATCCCTCCGTACCATATGGCCCCTGCTGAGTTGAAGGAATTGAAATCTCAATTGATAGATCTTTTAGATTAAGGCTTTATCTGACCCAGTACTTCCCCGTAGGAAGCCCCAGTGCTATTGGTTGAAAGAAAGATGGTTCGTTGAGGGTGGTTAAAAAAAGGCTTTAACCAATTGCAAGGCACTAAGTATTTTTCGAAGATCGATCTTAGATCCGGGTATCGTCAGTTAAGAATCAAGGAAGAAGATATTCAGAAGACATCCTTTCGGACTAGATATGGCCATTACGAGTTTCTCGTCATGTCCTTTAGCCTAACCAGTGCACCAGAAACCTTCGTGCATCTGATGAATCGGGTGTTCAATCCATTTTTGGATATTTTTGTGATTGTGTTCATAGATGATATCTTGGTGTATTCCCGATCAGAAGCGGAGCATGTAGAGCATTTGTGAATGGCTTTACACCTACTCCAGGATCACAAGTTGTATAACAAGTTTTCCAAGTACGAGTTCTGGCTGAACTCTGTGGCTTTCCTTGGGCATATAGTATCAGGTGAGGGTATGAAAGTTGAAAGTCAAAAAATTGAAGCAGGTAAGAATTGGCCAAAGCCCACAACTCATATCGAGATACGTAGTTTCTTGGGCTTAGCCGGTACTGCCAAAGGTTTGTGGAAAATTTCTCATATATAGCTGCTCCATTAACGAAGTTGACACATAAGGCAGTGAAATTCCGGTGGACTGATGTTTGTGAGAGGAGCTTCCAAGATTTATAGGATAGTTAACCTCGACACCAGTTTTAACTCTTCCTGAAGGACCTTAGGGGCACATTAGATATTGTGATGCCTCTAAAGTATGATTGGGCAGTGTTTTAATGCAGAGAGTTGTTGCTTATGTTTTGAAACAACTAAGGAAATATGAGCAGAATTACCCAACTCATGACTTGGAGCTAGCATCTATTATATTTGCCTTGAAAATATGGTGCCACTATCTGTATGGGGTTCATGTTGACGTATTCACGGATCACAAGAGACTGCAATACATATTCAAACAAAAGAGCTAAACCTAAGACAATTGAGGTGGCTTGAATTATTAAAGGATTACGATGTTGATATTTTATACCACCTCGGAAAGGCAAACGTTGTGGCTGATGCATTAAGTCAGAAATCCATGGGTAGTCTATAACATGTGGAAAAACATAAGTTGGAGATGACCAAAGACTTGTACCGGTTGGCTAACTTAAGTGTACAATTGCTTGATATTGGTAACGGAGGAGCCACAGTTCAAATGATGGCATCCTCGTTAGTGGCGGAAGTAAAGGCATGCCAATTTGACAATCCAGCCTTAGTGAAAATAAGAGAAAGTATTCCCTTTCAAAAGAAGAAAGTGTTCGAGTTATCCGAGGATAGAGTCCTTAGACATCAGGGTTGGTGTGTGTGCTTGATGTCAGGGGACTCCGAGAACAGATCATGGCGGAGATTCATCAGCTCTGGTATTCTGTTCATCCGAGGTCAACCAAGATGTACTATGATCTTCGACAGATGTACTGGTGGAATGACATGAAGAGGAATGTTGCTAAATACGTTGCTCAATGTTCAAATTGCCAACAAGTTAAGGTAGAACACCAGAAACTCGAAGGACTGCTCTAGATTATAGAAATTTTAACTTGGAAATGGGAGATGATCAACATGGATTTTGTTACCGGATTACCACTTTCATGCTAAAGGGTTGATTCCAATGGGTTATCGTGGATCGACTCACCAAGTCAGCTCACTTCCTACCAGATAAGACTACTTTTTTGACTGAAGATTATGATAAGTTATACATCAAGGAGATAGGTTGACTTCATGGGGTTTCGATTTCTATTATATTAGAGAGAGGTGCCCAGTTTATGGCTAATTTCTGGAGATTAATTCAAAAAGGATAGGGTATGAGGACTAACCTTAGCACAACTTTCCATCCAAAAATAGACGGTTAGGTCGAACGCACTGTTCAGATGCTCGAGGACATGTTACGAGCGTGTGTTTTGGACTTTAAAGGAAGTTCGAAGGACTACCTACCACTCATCGTATTTGCCTACAACAACAACTACCATATTATAATTTGGATGGCACTGTATGAGGCCCTATAAGGACGAAAGTGAAGATCTCCTATCGACTAGTTCGAAGTTAGTGAGACAAAATTATTGGGTCCTGAGTTGGTCCAACAGGCTGTAGAAAAGGTACAAATGATTCGAAGTCGATTATTGACTGCCCAAAGCAGGCAGGACTCTTACTCGATAACCGACGATGAGATTTAAATTTTGTTTTGGGAAACTGGGTATTCCTGAAGGTGTCTCCTATGAAAGGCGTGATGAGATTTGAAAAAATATGCAAACTTGCCCCCGGTATATTAGGCCATATCGAATTATTTAGAAGGTCGGTCAAGTAGCTTATAAGCTTGATTTTTCCCTGGAATTGGAAGTAATGCCCCCGATATTCCACAAGTCCATGTTCCACAAGTGCTTGAGTGATCCATCTCATAATACCCTCATCGAAGATATTCAAGTCACGGAGGACCTATCTTACGAAAAAGTTCAGGTGGCTATCCTAGATCATCAAGTGCGTAAGTTGTGGACCAAAGAGGTAGCTTCAGTTAAAGTACTTTGGAGGACCAATAATATATAAGAAATTCCCCGTGAAGCTGAAGAAGACAAGAAATCCAGGTATCCCCATTTATTCCATACTACGGGAGGCAACAATGAGACCACTATGGAGGACACAACCTAGGGTGACTAAAGAGATTTGCAAGGAGTGACTACGATTCAACATTCGAGGATGAATGTTCTTAAGGTAGGATGATGTTACACCCCACCAATAAAGCTAAATAATGGTAAGTGTTACACCCCATGTTTTCGTACGTGGAACTACGCCATAAGTAAATTGATATAAGCTCGGAAATGAGATATTACATTCCGTATTTTCGTACGTTAAAGTTTTGTCGTAAGCTAATTATGTAAGTTCGGGAATGAGAGTATATTGGGATTATAAGTATTATGTTATTTCAAACAAGTGATAAATTAATTCGCGAAGGTGAGAGGGTAAGCAAATCGAAGAAAATGAGTTCCGTCGAAGTTTGGCAATTTGGGGATAAAATACGGTCCAAACTATAATACCCCGTATTTATGAACTAGTACCATACAAGGTACCACATGACTATAATAGTAAGGTGTATAAAGAGTATTAAAAGTGAGTAGTATTTAAAGTAATTTGAGACAATTCTTAATTATGTGGGTAATTGGTTAATTATTGGATAGTGAGAGATTATCAAATTAACCATGAGATTAGTGATTAATTAAGGGTGATTTTGGATAAGGCTTAGACCACAAAAATATGGCAGCCCTTGAATTTGGCAATAAAATCCATTACATGACTCATAAGAGACATGACAAGGTGTCTCCTTATTAGGACATTTATCAAGATTTGTTTAGCTTTAAGCCTTGAACGTGAATCATACAAAATTCTTTATGTAAGTGGGTTATACAAAATACCCAAATGCAAAGAAATCTTATCTTGAATACGTATCAAGAATCCAATATGTGAGTGGGTGAGACAAATGCAAAGAGCTCTTATGTTGAATAAATGCCAAAGTTCATTCGGCAAGCAATTTATGCAGAATACAAAGCCAAGGACGATAGTTACTCCATATTATACTAGCAACAGAATTTTTCTATTCTAAGGGAATACGGTGTAATCCTTCTCAAGAATATCACACGGATTATTTCCTACTCCAAGTATGTTAAGGCTATCCCTTCTTTCTTTTTGGCATGACCCAAATGATACTGAAAGAAACGAGCAAACGCACAGTTTTCATTAACGACTCTATTCATAGAAATATTAGGGGTGTATACATTCTTGATTTCCCATGTGAATTACTATTATATCTTCTGTTCATGTGTCTCAGAAAAATACATATTTGATAAAATTTATCCGACATGCATATTATTTTTATGACATTCCGAGAAAATCTTTTTAACGTATTTCTTAAGGAATATTATTTTTATGACATTCCGAAAAAATCTTATTAACGTATTGCTTAAGGCATATTATTTTTATGACATTCCGAGAAAATATTATTAACGCATTTCTTATGCATTTCATGCATTTATACATATACATTGGCCCATGAACAGATGGCATTATATACGCGTATATATGTATATGGGATATGAAAAAAGGTCATGGCGTTATATACGCACCACCACCAGATTAGTTGGTATACGTTGATGATTCGCCCACAGTGGCCGAAATGATATGATGGGATGCCCTTAGAGGCTTGATGATGTTATGAACACATATACCTATGCATGGTATGACATTTATACACATATGCATGACATTATAAAAATGAAAGGATTCATAGAGCTATGCAGACGTACATGTCGAGTTTTTTACTCCATGTTTCTCTCATGTCTATTATTTATTAGTTTTCATTCCTTACATACTCGGTACATTATTTGTATTGACGTTCCTTTTGCCTGGGATGCTGCGTTTCATGCCCGCAGGTCTCGATAGACAGGTCGAGAGTCCTCCAAGTAGGCGATAAGCTCAGCGGAAGATGTTGGTACACTCCATTTGTTCCGGAGTTGCTTATGTGGTCAGTATGATTAGGACATGTACTGATTAGTCTGGCGGGGCCCTTCCCGACCTTTACGATATTTATGTACTCTTAGAGGCTTGTAGACATATGTCGTGTACATGAAAGATTGTACGGCTTTGTCGGCCTATGTTTTGAGTTTATAAATAATGATGTTGGCCTATTAGGCCCGTATGTCACGTCTATATGATGATGTAATAAGAAAGATACGTTACGTTGGTACTCGGTTGAGTAATGTACCGGGTGCCCATCACGACCCATCGGTTTGGGTCCTGACATAAGTTGTATCAGAGCAGTTTTGTCCTAGGGAGTCTACAAGCCGCGTCTAGTAGAGTCTTGTTTATGGGTGTGACGTGCACCACACTTATAAGAAGGAGGCTACAGGGCATTTAGGACTGTCACTCTTTCTTCTTACTCTAGATCGTGTGGTAGAGCTCAGTTGTAAGAACTCAATTTCCTAAACTCTATCCTAGTCATAATACAACGAGGCCTACATTCAGAAAGACGGTTGGTAAGAGATATAGCTGTAGAAGAGTTGAGTCAGAGGGACTCGATTTTTGCATCATGTTTATGATGGATAAACATGAGGTATTCAGCAGATCATATCTGTACTAAGACGTGTAAGCCTCTTGATAAGGAGCCTTAAGGCAAGAATATTTATCCACCTTATGGTGAAAGACAATGAGAGATTCAGAAGATAAATACAAGTTTCAAAGAGTAAAAGAAGCAAGATGAAGAAGGGTACGGGGTACCCAATTAATAAAGATTTTCATTATTCAGGAAGGGAGATATAAGCATTTTGAGTTACCTTCAACAGTGATAGATGTATGTACAGTTGGCCACACCGATCTCAGTTATGCCCTATGGGTGCTAACATACATAATTTAAGAGAAGTACGGGTTATCAGGATCCGGTTGGGGATATAGTAACCCAAAATAGTCGATGGATTGGTAGAGTTAGTTGACAATTTCCAAAGGATGGTGCAAACGTGGTAATGGATCTCCTTGTAAGACACCTCGATGGTGCACCCTAAAATAGTACATCTAGATATGAGTACTACAAAGATAAGCACTGAAAGCCTAGAAGGGATAAATATTACCTTAATATGGATCGCGTCCCCGTGAAGCAAAAGAATGTCTTTTTCGAGTTTTCAGAATAAAGTGATAGACATAAATGTTAGCGGGAAACAAGAAAAGAGTTAATAAAGCATCATGAATAAGATATGATACATGGATGACAACGGTGGATCAAAAAGATAACAGTATCACAAAGTCTATAGTCAATTGAAGAAAAAGATGAGAGGTGACAGGTCTTGAGACAATAAAAGAGTATAGGCCATAAAGTCATATCCTCACTTCGAAAAATAAGTTCGTGACTCCAACGCAACTACCGGAAGGAAAAGTTAGACCCCAGAATAATAGAAATCAGTATGGGCTGGTGAACAAGATAGACTAAACATGAATTAGGGACTGAGTGATTGGATAATAGTTAGCATCATGAGAATTTTNGACTGATGAACAAGATAAATTAAACATGAACTAGGGACTGAGTGATTGGATAATAATCGGCATCATGAGAATTTCAGATTTCGTTCCGGCGATAATAGAATGGTCAACAAAAGAAGATTCATTAGAAATTCAGAGAATGGTCATTCAGGAAGACGCTTCCCTAAAGCAAGCAAGGTGAGTAAGGTTAAGCTTAAGGGACTGTGTGTGCCAATTACACTAAGTGTCATCCTCATGAGTAAGGAATTTTGTTATCCTTGGTACTAAAGGATTACCGCGAGGCGAGTAAGGATCATCGATGATGTGAAAAGATGCCAAAGATGAGAGGGTAAAACATCTATATGTAGATCATCGTAGCACTAAATCTTAGTGCTCCCCTAAAGGGGGAATATGGTGTGATGTGGCATTAGGTCAGAATTAAGTGGTTCTAGTAACCATGGAAATGGTAAAGGAAGAATGTGATAAGAATGAAAAAGGGACGAGATTGCACTAATTCAAAGCCTACATCTATGCTACGATTCCAGAACATTATGCAAACATGACATCAAGGAACGGAAGTAAGGGTCCCAACCCAAGATGTTATTGGTAGACGAGGAGTCAGTGCGAGACGTAAGTTAAGACAAAGGAAATAACCCAAGAAACATTATGCGGAATATTGTTATGAGAATGGGCTAGCGAGTAGTCAGTAGTTGATTCAGGAGAAGCCTAGTTATGGCTAGACAAGAAGATACAGACAAATCAATAGATTGTGTAAGATAAAAAATAATGAACCCCAACATGAGGCATTCAGTCTCGCAGATATGACATTGTAACCTTGAGAAATACTCAGATAGGAGTCGGGGTAGTTAATAGTACCGCATGTTGAGTATTACATAAATAAAAGAGAATGCCGCTGGGAAGACAGTAAAAATATCAAGTTCAGAAGCAACCCTACAAGTACAAGAGCGTGGAGATAAGTAACTACGGCCAGTAAATGGGAAAGGAAGAACATCAAAAATTCCATCAAGCATACAATGTAATAAGCTCATAGTTTTACAAGAGTCAGAGGATCCTCCCTAAGTACTACAACGAAAGACTAGTTGAGGAAATAAGGAAGAAAGCTTCAACCTAAGTACAACGATCTAAAGAGGAAATGGTCGTGTAACAACAGTCTCACAACAACATTGTAAGAACTCCAAAAAAATGGCACCTACCATGGCTAATAAACGGGAAGTAAAATTAAAAGTAATATTCGAGATCATATGAGTTGCATGAAAACTCTGGCATGCGTAGGAACTAAGATAAGCTAAGTATGCACGCAACAAGAGGGCAGAAAGACCAGGAAAAGTAATAGTTTATGTTAAATAAAGCTAAGAAGGAACGAAAGGAATTATTTGATCAATGATATCGAGTTGGTGACGTTATGAACGCACTTAAGAGTTTGGAGTTTTATACCTGCAGCATATACAACCGTAGAAGATTCTGGTATACGTTAAAAGAAAGAATTGAGCCCAGGTCATAGACGAAGGATTGAATTCTTAGAGGATTATATCATGGATATCCCTCGGCATCCATGAAAGGCTAAAGTAATAACTAATATCAGGAGCCGCAGATCGGATGATAGCTTAAGCCTACATAAAGGCTAATCAGAATGAAGAGGAAACTAAAGAGTTATATCAACTAAGCAAATCAGGAGTCTGATTATGGGACCCAGAAAATTATAGAAATCGTGAGTGAGAACATTACAAGATCACCCGTAATATCACAAGTACAAGAGAGATAGTATAACAACCACATTCTATAATGGCTCTATGATAAAGCCAGTTAGAAGAGTACCAGCCTCATAAGAAGTCAGTATGAAGCTCTCACCAAATCAAGTAAAGAGGTGCAAGTATTATAATAGAGGTTCAAGCTGTGGATGTGAATCATACCTCTGTAGAAGGGAGGTCATGAAAGAGATAGAATATGTGATGTGAGATTTTAAGGTAAGTAAGGTAAAGGTGAACAACCTACGAGATACTCAAATACAGAAGGTTGTGAATAGTCCGTACTGCGGATAGAAGGCTAGAAGCGCAGGGATTTGGTATCCAGGAATGATAGCAACGTCGTCAGTGGCATATCTTCCAGTCGATGATTTCTAGGTATCGAGTGGCCCAGTTAAGAAAGTAAAGAAGAGTTATAGACGATGTGATGTCTTGCTTGATGTTCTAGAATAACCTAAGGAAATCTATGGTGCAATCAAGTTGAAGGAAGGCTGCGAGCAATATAAATGGATATGTGTAGGTCGTAAGCTTAAGTATGATAAAGCAATAAGGTTTAGGAAGACATGAGTAAGGATAAGAAAGGGCGAGTGAGAAGGTGATGAGAAATGGATAAGTTCTCAGGATTAATCCCATAAAAACAAGAGGGATGATGATTTCTCGAAGTTATAGAAAGCATAGTATAGCTTGAATGAACTCAAATGAGCTACTCATCATAAGTAGCATTTAATAGAGATGGAATGATGCCCTGATAGTAGAATAAGGGTATAATTGTGATAGATAAAGGATGACGTTTGGGCCTTTGATTGAGTAATGATTTGAAGAAAGGAATTCATGAATTGTACGGGATTAATTTACCCACGTAAGGTGAATCAATATTGGATGGACAAAAGTCACAAAGTATGAGATGAGATTAGGCTGTCATTCTTAAGATGAACAGTAATGAGGGAGCATTAAAGGACTTGGATTTATACATATGGGATAAGCAATGAAAGTAACTAGGAGTTTGGTAGCAGACCTCAGTAAGGATAAATCGAGGTAAGTGTTATGGTATAGTATGACCTACCTAGGTGGAGTAAAGTCATACGGATGGATAAATAAAATAAGGTATAGCAATATTCGTGAGTTCAACAAAGTACCGAACGAAGAACTTCGGTATACCCATAGATGCCCAGAGGGATATCTTGTCAAGCTTTGTATATGTTTACAAAGTGAGGCCTAGAGATTGGCCAAACGTTGGAGGAAAAAGGGGAGAAGAGTCGCATAGGCGCACTTACAAGGTCAAAGTCGTACAGGCTGCATGATAAAAGGTCACAACAGTTATGAGATTGGAAGGATTCCGACCATAAGTCATGGTGTGAGAAAGAGGCCTAAAGGGGGGAATGCCCTGGCCTTTGGAATTATTTACAAACCAGTTGCCTAGATGGCAACGAAAATACTAAAGTATTCGGAAGGCATAAGTCATAAAAATGATAAGTGCATCAGTCAATATTCGAGGACGAATGTTCCAAAGGGGGAAATGATGTTACACCCCATATTTTCGTACGTGGAAGTACGCCATAAGTAAATTGATATAAGCTCGGAAATGAGATATTACATTCCGTATTTTTGTACGTTAAAGTTTCGTCGTAAGCTAATCATGTAAATTTGGGAATGAGAGTATTTTGGGTTTATAAGTATTATGTTATTTCAAACAAGTGATAAGTTAATTCGCGAAGGTGAGAGAGTAAGCAAATCGAAGAAAATGAGTTCCGTCAAAGTTTGGCAATTTGGGTATAAAATACGGTCCAAGCTATAATACCCCGTATTTATGGACTAGTACCATACAAGGTACCACATGACTATAATACTAAAGTGTACAAAGAGTATTAAAAGTGAGTAGTATTTTAAGTAATTTGAGACAATTCTTAATTATATGGGTAATTAGTTAATTATTGGATAGTGGGAGATTATAAAATTAACCATAAGATTAGTGATTAATTAAGGGTGATTTTGGATAAGGCATGGGCCATAAAAACGTGGCAGCCCTTGAATTTGACAATAAAAGCCATTACATGACTCATAAGAGACATAGCAAGGTGTCTCCTTATTAGGACATTTAGCAAGATTTGCTTAGCTTTAAGCCTTGAATGTGAATCATACAAAATTCTTTATGTAAGTTTGTTATACAAAATGCCAAAATGCAAAGAAATCTTATCTTGAATAAGTATCAAGAATCCAATACGTAAGTGGGTGAGACAAATTCAAAGAGCTCTTATGTTGAATAAATGCCAAAGTTCATTCGGCAAGAAATTTATGCAGAATACAAAGCCAAGGACGATAGTCACTCCATATTATACTAGCAACGGAATTTTTCTATTCTAAGGGAATACGGTGTAATCCTTCTCAAGAATATCACATGGATTTTTCCCTACTCCAGGTATGTTAAGGCTATCCCTTCTTTATTTTTGGCATGACCCAAATGATACTAAAGAAACGAGTAAACACACAGTTTCCATAAACGACTCTATTCAAAGAAATATTAGGGGTGTCTATATTCTTGATTCCCCATGTGAATTATTATTATATCTTCTTTTCATGTGTCTCAAAAAAATACGTATTTGATAAAATTTATCCGACATGCATATTATTTTTATGACATTCCGAGAAAATCCTATTAACGTATTTCTTAAGGTATATTATTTTTATGACATTCCGTGAAAATTTTATTAACGTATTTCTTAAGGCATATTATTTTTATGACATTCCGAGAAAATCCTATTAACGTATTTCTTAAGGTATATTATTTTTATGACATTCCGTGAAAATTTTATTAACGTATTTCTTAAGGCATATTATTTTTATGACATTCCGAGAAAATATTATTAACGTATTTCTTATGCATTTCATGCATTTATACATATACATTGACCCATGACCAGATGGCGTTATATACGCGTATATATGTATTTTATATGTATATGGGATATGGAAAAAGGTTATGGCGTTATATACGCACCACCACCAGATCAGTTGGTATACGTTGATGATTCGCCCACAGTGGCCGAAATGATATGATGGGATGCCCTTAGAGGCTTGATGATGTTATGAACACATATACATATGCATGGTATGACATTTATACACATATGCATGACATTATAAAAATGAAAGGATTCATAGAGCTATGCAGACGTACATGTCGAGTTTTTTACTCCATGTTTCTCTCATGTCTATTATTTATTGGTTTTCATTTCTTACATACTCGGTACATTATTTGTATTGACATTCCTTTTGCCTGGGATGCTGCGTTTCATGCCCGCAGGTCTCGATAGACAGGTCGAGAGTCCTCCAAGTAGGCGATCAGCTCAACGGAAGATGTCGGTACACTCCATTTGTTCCGAAGTTGCTTATGTGGTCAGTATAATTAGGACATGTACTGATTAGTATGGCGGGGTCCTGTCCCGGCCTTTATAACATTTATGTACTCTTAGAGGCTTGTAGACATATGTCGTGTACGTGAAAGATTGTACGACCTTGTCGGCCTATGTTTTGAGTTTATAAATGATGATGTTGGCCTATTAGGCCCGTATATCACGTGTATATGATGATGTAATAAGAAAGATACGTTACGTTGGTACTCGATTGAGTAAGGTACCGGGTGCCAATCGCGGCCCATCAGTTTGGGTCGTGACAGTAAGTTTGGCTTCTAGCGTGGCCAATCAGTCAGCAACGTGTATGAGGACAGAAGGTGGCTATGCATTTTATTAGAACTGCGCCAGTTGACCCACTAGGTGTGGTAACCAAGGCAGGGTGACCCATTTTGCATGAGGAGCGCCAGAATTTTTTAGACTTGGTATAGTATAAAAATGTAGTTTAGCTCTTTATCTTTCATTCTAGGAAGTGTCACCCACTTTAAATCCCCCAAAATACTGTCAAACCTCCCTTGAGAGTCTCTAAGCAGACTAAATTGAATCAGAGGCGATTCTAATAGGATTTAGCGTGAAGAATCCTTGGATCATCACTGTGATACCTGTTATCTTGATTTTTGGAGACTCATTTGAGGCAGAGTTAATCACCATGAAGGCGTAGGAATCCAGGAAAATGTAGCTAGTTCGTCAATAAGGTATGTAAGGCAGCCTTCTTTTTTCGCATGAATTGATGTAAGAGATTCCTTCTAAATGATTATTATATTCTGAGCCTTTCTTGATGATGTGGTTCCTATTCATGTATGTTCTATACTGGTAACACCTTCTTTTATGACTGACATGTTCCCAGATAGTATTCTGAGGTCGAAAAATGTGAACCATTCTAAAGTGAATCTTGATATCTCTTGAATGTGGTCTTTCATTGCACTTATATATATGTGTATATATTTACTGAGCCACGCTATAGTCGACCGAGTGCGGCACCTATTGTGCAACCACAGATCAGTTGGGTATGATGAGATACAATGTGAAACACTACCGAGCCCTTGTGTGGCCGGGTACGACCGAGCTCTCTATGAGACCGGGTACGGGAGGATGTGCTATGAAACACTATCGAGCACTTGTGTGGCCAGGTACAACCGAGATCTCTTGAGGTCGGGTAAAACCAAGACCTCTTGAGACCGGGTACGATGTGATGGAAGAGATAAACTTTACCAAGTCCTCTATAAGGCCGGGTACGATATGAAATGATATGAACTAAAGAGTGGCTGAGTAATATTATATTATATTAATGCATAGTATCCATGAGTGGCTTAACTTTTTATAAAGTTTGCATTCTTTTGAGTTTTATGGATTCTACAGTTTACCCGGTGGCTAGTCTTCAGTATTCAGGTTGAAATTATTTATTCATATCTCGTATGTCATGTCTTTGATTTACATGCCTTCTCAGTCTTACATAAGCAGTACATTTTCCGTATTGACTCCCCTTTCTTTTGGGTGTTGTATTCATGCCCATGGGTACAGATAGACCCAGTGACGTCCTTTTCCAGTAGGGTGTGCATTTCAGTTGTCAATTGTTGCACTCCGCTTATCTGGAGTAGCTGTTCAAAAGTCAATAGGCACTGAAGTTTATGTTCCAGTCATTTTTTGGTACAATGGGGCCTTGTTCCGACCAAATTATGTGTTATGGTACTCTTAGAGGCTTGCAAACCAGTGTTCGAAAGTATGTAAATATTGTAAAGACCCTGCTATATATATATATATATATATATATATATATATAGATAGATAGATAGATAGATAATGTTAAGATATCTCCCATAATCAGTTGTGTTCAATGGAATGTTTAATCGGAGGCCTTATTGGCCTAGGTTGTATGTTGCAAGGTCTAAGTATGGACATCGGTTCGCATGGGACTTCGGGTATCGTGTGCCGGTCGCATCTACCGAGGTTGGTGTATGACAGATGCGGGCCTTAGAAAGGCTGATTAGTGATGTGGTTCGGGTATTGAGATTCTGACGTGGGAGTTATGGAAGTAATATGAGATGGCTGTGTATGATGGATGTGTTAGTCATTTGAGTGGGGGAGATGGAATCGGACATGAAGATTTCTGTATTCTAGGGATTTGAAGACTGGGAGGGATCTCAGAGGCAAATTATTCCTTGGTTGCAGATGGTGAAGTTATGTTAAGTGCTTTACGACTGATTGTATGTGTTATGGTTAGGTTACTGTGTACTTTTGGAAAGTTACTTTACCTATTTGTGGATGACCGAAGTTGATTTGGGGGCCCATTGGTAGGCTTGATGGGAATGTGTGCTCTGCATTAGATCAGGTTTACTTACTCCGCACAACTAGTCAGGGTGTGACATCGGTTGGAGTTGATATTATTCGTGTTCTAATATGTTCCATGTGTTAATCTCCTATGCTACGATGGGTTGTGAGACTACTAACTATTTGCACGCATGATGCGTTTTTGTTGGGCTTTGATGCGAAATTCGAGTGAGATGGTTCTTGGCGTATTGAATGATGGATTGCGCCTTGGTTATGGTTTTCCTGTCTATGGTATATTGTGCTATTCGTTTCTCTATGGTTATGGTCATGCACTTTGCGTGTTTGTTGTCGATATGCATATGGTTATTGATTTTGAGCATCATGGATCAAGGTATTCAATGTGGACCAGTGTTCGGATTAGGTCACGCACCGCGGCCGAGTTGTGGTGGTATCTGTTGAGCTTGCGAGACGATTCTCTCATTTAATTCTCTTTCCATCATTAGGTACATTCGAGTTGTTGTTTGTTTGGTGCACAGATTGCATGGTATGAGGCTCGAGGTGGTGTCGGTGTGGAGTGTCAGTCGAGTAGCTTGCACTGGATGAGATGAGGTTATTGGACATGAAATGAGCGACATTGTGTTTGATTAAGGTAGGTTGGAAAGATAATGTCACTAGTCAGCTTAGATATCTACTATGGTTCTTAGCGGGCAAGAGAGCTCAACAACTTGTTGATCTGATGGGTGGTTATGCACTTTTGCATTTTCCTTTCATCATTGGCAGTGTACAAAGGTTTAGAACAAGGTTCTATTTGATATGAGATTTGTTACCGGCACCGGGTTGGCTATTGATCAACTATTGTGGTCGAAATTTATTTCTATGTTTATTTGAGTTATGCGGTACTTCGGTTATGATTATAGCTTGATACAGCTTGTTCAGACTTATATAGTGTACAGATGAAAGAATCGGGTCTTATAATGAGTTTTGGATATTGGAGATTGGGTTCTAAGGTTTACAGACTAAGGTTGAAGTAAGGACCTTTAGTTAGGTTCTGTTGTCAGGCTTATATAGATTGGGGTGACGTGGGGTCACCCATGGGTATGCGCATGGTGAGATTATACGGTGATTTAATGGATTTGGAATAACTCTTGGCGCGTTCAAGGACTAACATATGTTTAAGTAGGGGAGAATGTAATGACCCGACCGGTCGTTTTGATCATTTACATTCAGTTTGGTGGTTTGAGGTCGAGAGTAGCTTCATATGAGATATTATGACTTGCATGTATGGTCGGTTTTGGTTTTAGAGTGGTTCGAGATTAATTTAGAATGATTCTCAACTAGGAAGCTTTAAGTTTGAAGAGTTTAGCGAGGTTGACTTTTTTGTAATTGATCTCAGATCGGAGTTTTGATGGTTCTGTTAGGGCCGGGTGGTAATTTTGGACTTGGGCGTATACCCGAATTTGCATTTGGATATTTCTAAGGTTTTAGCTCTAATTGGCGAAAGTTGATAATTTGAACATTTGAAAAGCTCATAGGGTTTGACCGGGAGTTGTTCCGACAGTTGGAATAGGTTCATTATGTTATTTGGAACTTGTGTGCATTGAGGTGACTCTGAGTTGTTTAGACATGTTCGGCGTAAGTTTGGAATTTGAAAATTTGAAATAGTTCATTAAGCTTGATTTAAGGTGCGATTCGTGTTTTAGATGATATTATGTGTGATCTGAAGCCTTGAGTAGGTTCGTGTTATATTTTAGGACTTGTTGGTATGTTCGGATGGGGTCCCAAGGGGCTCGGGTGTGTTTCAGGATGGTTTCAGACCATTTCTCTTATGTTTGCATTGCTGGTTTTTGCTGGTGTCTATAGTGAATCACGTTCGCGAGGGTGTCACAATGATCGCGGATAAGGAGTTGGAGTTGGGTGTTCCTCTACGTGTTCGCGACTGGAAGATCGCGTTCGCGAAGCTTGAGTGGTTTGTTCATCGTGTTGGCAGGAGAGAGAGCTGGCGATCACAATTCAGCATGGAAATCACATTTCAGCATTGGGCGCATTCGCAGAGTTCTGTACCTGTTGTCATCGTGTTCGCGTGTACTGTGTCGCGAACGTGAAGTGTATTTGGGCAGTGCTATTTTCTTCTACTTGATCACTAGGGTTATGTCGCGATCGCGATGCATATACGTGGCAGTGCTTATAAGTACTCTATTTCGGATTTTGAGCTCAATTTATCATATCTTTGAGTTTGGGAGCTCGGATTTGGGCGATGTTTGAGGAAAATTTCACCGTTTGGATTGGGGTAAGTATTTTTTATGACGATTTGATTATTTTACATGATTCCATCTTTAATTTTGGTATTTAATTGATGAATCTAAAAGAGAAATTGGGGGGTTTTTTCTAAACTTTTCTAAAATAAATAATTAGGTTTTGAACATCGATTCGGAGTCGAAATTAGATGAAACTAGTATGGTTGGACTAGTATTCGAATGGGCTATCCGAATTTATGAGTTTTGTCAGGTTCCGGGATGTAAGCCTGAGTTGACGTTTTGGTTGACTTTGAGTATTTGATTACATATTCGACCTTTATCATTTGGGTTTGATTCCTTTGGAATTATTTGATGTTTTTGGGTGTGTTTGGTATGAAGGAATATATTTTTCGAAAAATATTTTCCAATATTTCCATGTTTGGTTGGCTTAAATATTTTGAAAAATATTTTTCTTGTGAAGTTATTTTCCTCCAATTGGAGGAAAATATTTTTCAAAACTTTTTTTTAACATTCCCCACCCTATTCATCATCCCCACCTACCCATCCCCACCCCTAC
>AWOL01S0036995.1:34247-46627 GCA_000715115.1 Nicotiana otophora | reverse complement strand
GCCCGAGGGGCTGTATATGAGTGATGTTTTGTCTGAGGGGCTGTTTATGATTTCATTATTTTGCTCACCTTTGCATTTTTCCTCTGTTTGAAAACTGTTGAAAAATATCTTTAAATGATTTTTACTTGAACTGGGTTTAAACGAGATATTTTGATTCAAATCCTGATTTTAAAAGCATGTGGTATTTTACTGAGATTTCCTGATATGAATGTTATATGCTTTATTGCTCGTCACTACTTCTCAGTCATTAATTATTGTTGTTCCTTACTGAGTTGGCGTACTCATGTTACTCCCTGCACCTTGAGTGTAGATCCAATTGGAGCTGGACACTGTAGCTGTTGTTGATTATTTTGGTTGCAGATTTTCTCGGGGATAGCAAGGTAGGTGCTTGGCGACCGCAGCCCCTGCTTTTCTCCCTCTTATCTTCCTCTAGTTGTATTTAGCTATTTTTCAAGCTGAGTTAGTCTTGATATTGTTAGACAGATTGTAGTAGAATCTCATGACTAGTGACACCCCGATGTCGGGCTTTTCCTTCCGCACTTGTGTTTTGATTTGAACTCCTTTGCGAATGTTTTTATGTTAAATAGCACTAAAATTATCTTTGAAATGAAAATATCGGTTTGTTTGGGAAATGAGTCGGCTTGGCTAGTTCCACGATAAACGCCATCACGATAGGGGTTTGTTTTGGTCATGACACGCATATATTGGGGTGAGGCGGTAGGACCGCTTTTTGTAAGGATTGTGATATTGTGATACACCCCCACCCGCATACATTGGGGTGAGCGGCAAGGCCGCTTTGTGTAGAGTTTTTGTATTGTCGAATGCACCTCCACCCGCATACATTGGGGTGAGACGGCATGGCCGATTTGTGTAGTGTTTTGGTATTGTGGAACACACCTCCACCTGCATATATTAGGGTGAGGCGGTAGGACCGCTTTGTGTAGGGATTATGGTATTGTGATACACCTCTACCCACATATATTGGGGTGAGACGGTAGCATCGCTTTGTGTAGGGATTTTGGCATTATGAAATACACCTCCACCCGCATACATTGAGGTGAGGTGGCAAGACCGCTTTGACTAGAATTTTGGTATTGTGGAACACATCTCCACCCGCATATATTGGGGTGAGGATGTAGGAGCTCTTTGTGTAGATATTGTGGTATCGCGATACACCTACACCCGCATATGCTGGGGTGAGGCGGCAGGGCCGCTTTGTCTGAGGGTGGTTATAAAGGATCCTCGACTTAATATCTATAAATTTGAGTGGAAGGTCTTAATAAATTTACTTGATGTTAACGGCTATCTAAGCCCATTTATATTTACGATGATTCATCATATTCATGTTGTATTTCCAAGCCCTTGAATAGGTGTATTTGTATTGTGTAAGCGAACGCTGTGAACAGTCTATGAGACGCATAGGTGTATAATATGATATGTGAACACTAAGGACAATCTATGAAATGTATATGTGTAAAATAAGGGAGAATGGTGCCACTTTCGATGGACTTGTTTGTACATGTTGTTACAATTACATTATATTATGTATTCCACGTATAGTTCATATGGATCAGTTGATCCTAAAAGAAGTTTAGAATGATGCAAGTATAATAAGATTTGAAATGTGATTCTATGGAATGTTTCATAGTTTTTTGATGTATTTTATTTGCCTCTTATGTGAGTTACCATATTTTCATATGTGTTTTTGACTGCCTTATATACGAGTACTATTCCACATGTACTCACGTCCTTTTTGTCGGGGGCGCTGCATCTTTTAATGGATGCAAGTATACTTCTACAGGATGATATGGACCTTTTATAGGGATCTTCTTCACTACTCAACTTATGGTGAGCCCGCTACAACTCTAGTGGGTGTTTGGGGTTAGTTAATTTTATGTATATAGGTATCTATTGTCATAGAAGCTCCTTGTACACTGTGGGCCATGTAATTAAAGATTTGAGTGTTGTCATGTATTTATGTTCACAGTATTTACAGCTATATATAGAGTTGTGTAACCACCACGAGAAAGAAAATATGGGCCATTGAGCCAAATGTATTTAATATGAAAGTCAAGATCTTATTATGTTATGGTAAATCATGCATGAGTAATGATGAGAGGTTAAATGCAAATTAGGCTTGCTCAACTGGGTTTACTCGGTTGAGTGTCGGTCGTGCTCATTGATTTCGTAGCTTGACAAACGTGGTATCAGAGCATGGTTTAGGAGTCCTGAGGTGGCATGGAGCTGTGTCAGTAAAGTCCCTCTTATTGATGTGTTGCAGGCCACACTTATGATAGGGAGGCTACAACGACATTTAAAAAATGTTTCTCTTCTTTTATCCTTGATCATGCTTTAAGGTTCAAATTTAGTCACGGAGCTCCCTTGTTAATACCAAGGAATGTAGCACATCGTGTTGCGATATGAGAAAGGCGTAAGGATTAAAGGAATGATGCACATGACAGGCGTAATGTGTGAGGTGCCCAATTATCCTCATACAGTTGGCCTCGAGAGTCATAGTTGTTGATTTCATGTATAAGGTACAATGTGGTGTTATCTATATGTTGTTTAGGATTAATTTCTGGGATTCTCTGACAGGTGGATAGGCCCAGTTACAGGGAAAACTCTGTAAAAATGTTTAAAATTTGTAAAGATAGCCAAATTTTAAGGGCCCTACGTAAGTTGAGATTTTGGATAGGAAGTATAAGACCCATCTAGTCATAAGTGCCTATGCATAATGGTTTGAGGTAAAGGATGGTAACTCTATTATTAAAGGTGAATTTTAAAACATTCGAGGAGGAATGTTCTTAAGTGGGGGAGAATGTAACACCACGGAAAATTTTGAAGTACTTAAGCGTTATAAGAATGGTTATATGCGCTAATTATATTATTTTGTGTGTAGACAAGGACTATTATATGAATTAAATCAATTGATCATGATAATATATGTATGATGTGCATTGAGAATGGTTTATGGTCTAGGAAGAGCCCCAAGGCTAAGTCAAGTTGAAAAGTTTATGATGGGATAAAGTTTCAAGTGAGTTCGCATAAGATCCTATTTCAAATGAATGCTCATACAAAACTGTAAGTACTTAGAATATTATCTACCTATAAAACAAAATCCCTTTGAGCCTAGTTTCCAATGCTTCAAACCGTTCGTCATTTGGACACTCCTACAAGAAGTTATGACCAAATTACCAAAGGCTGGAAAAATGAGATCCTGCGACCAATTCTGCGATCGTGAAAGTGCTTCTACGATCGTAAAACTTGTCAACAAATGGGCCAGTACAGCCCAGTTTTTGGCACTGATTTTGCGATGCATTTTGCGACCCGCATAGCCATTCTGTGATCCATTAGGCGACTGCAAACCTAATTTCGGAAAGTTAATTTTTCTATTTTCATAACCCGACCCCATTTTGATAAATAGTCTTTGGGGCTTATTTTGGGGAAATTATCCAAGTTTTTTAGAGAGAAGTGAGAGTGTTCTAGAGAGAGAAAGTAGGTGAAGTGTTTTGTTGATCAAGATCTTGTCCAAGCTTTGAAATCCAACAAGAAAATTTCTCAAGTTCTTCATCTAAAAGGTAAGGTTCCATACCATTGTTTAAAATTTTGAATTTGGGTAGAAGATGGTTAATTAGGAGTATAATTCTTGGGTATGAGAGTATTATATTACATGTATGTACCAATAATATTTGTGGAAAGATTGTTGAGCTCAAATAAGTAAATATTGGGTTGTGGAGTGAAAGAAATCTTGTAGAAGAACCTTGTAGTTAAATTTGCACACCTAGTGTTTGATAAAATGCTCAAATGAGCTGAAACCATGACTATCTTCCTAATTATGGTTCAATTTTGCTATGTCTCAAAATAGATTGGGATTGCTAGAATTTTCGGAGCATTGTAGTAATTTAAGAAAAGCCCAAAGCGAGGTATGTTGGCTAAACTTCCTTCTTATTATTGAATTCAATGATGTCCCCATAAGTTTCAACTATGGATGTTCCAAGTTCCTTATTCTATGTTCCGGGTTGTTCACAATAAATTCAAATATCCCGAATAAGCAGAGTGTCAAGAATTATGTATTCAAAACGTGTTATGAATGTTCCTATCACATTATGTTATCTTTTGGGAATGTGTTCAAGAATGATATGTGTATTAAAATTCTATGTCTTTGAGTGGTGTTTCAAATGAAGGTTATGATGTCAAATTGTGTGAGAAAACACAATATGCTTAAGACTCTTAATTGCCCATATGTGTACCTAAGGTCTTGATTGGAAATGTCTTATTGTTGATAACCTATAAAGATGGTTGGAAGTGAAATAAGTGAATTGGGGATGTAAATTGTGGCCAACGTGCTAAGAGTGAAAGTTATACTTGTAGCCAATGGTGCCAATAAAATGAGATGATGTGAGAAAGATTATGAAATGAGCTTTGATTAAACTATTCTAAAATTGACTTTGAAAATAGAATTTCCTAAAAGCTTATGAATTCAAGTGATTCCCATATGTGGCTGTTTTAGCTAATGCTACGTTTAGTGAGTATTTTCAATATGTTTTGCATTCTTACATATTCATGAGTGGAAATTATGTACTGTCCTTTTTGGGGAAAAAGTATTTCAAGAATAAATGATGTGTTACTTGTTTATGCTTTTAACTTGTGCTTCGATTGCCAATCATTTTACTCCATTTCTTGGAAAGAAATCCATTGTGTTTAAAGTCTTCATTACTAATGAACCTAATGTTGTGATTTCCGAAATATTTTATATGATGATATTTATGATGATGATCCATGAAAGGAAAGATATGAAAGTGTAGAATATAAAATACGGTCATTGTGCCATGAAAGAAGAATCATATGTATGTCCAAGAGAGCCAATGCAATAATAATATTGTAAGTGGTTGAAAGAACAAATTAAGTGATATATGGTGTGAAAGTATATGAGATGTACGTATTTGTACTTTGGTTTCCAATGTGTTATAAGCCCCTATGTTCTTGCGAGTAAAGACTATGATGTTCCTAAATGTTCTAAATGCTCTTAATGTTCTGTGATCACCCATGGCAAGTACAAGTAAGTGATAGTATGAACATGAAATGTGGTCATTTCCTAAATGAGAATTATGAAGTGTTGTATGTCCCAATGGTTTAAACTATAGTTGAATGCTTCTGAAATAATATATTTAAATGACTTCGATTTTTAAGTCCCCAAGAGTCATGAACCTAGATAATGACCTCAAGAGGTCGAGGGAGTGAATAATGAGATGGAAGGGATATGTCCTTTGTTAAATGATGATGAACCATAAGAAAAGGAATTGAACCCATGTGCCATTGAAATCGACTTATTGATTAACCATGCATGTGCTAATGTAATGAGTTGTGTTTCTCCATGATGAGCATGAACATGAAGTATTCCAATGATATGAGTAATTACGACAATAAATGTAATGAGAAACTATGTTGCCTTGAGTTTATATATGGTATTGTGATTAGGATTACACCTCTACCCGCATATATTGGGGTGAGGTGGTAGGAACACTTTGTATAGGGATTGTGGTATTATGATACACCTCCACCCGCATATATTGGGGGGGTGAGGCGGTAGGACTGCTTTGCGTAGGGATTCTGATATTGTGGTATTGTGATACACCTACACCCGCATATGTTGGGGTGAGGCGGCAGGGCCGCTTTGTCTGAGGGTGGTTATAAAGGATCCTCGACTTAATATCTATAAATTTGAGTGGAAGCTCTTAATAAATTTACTTGATGTTAACGGCTATCTAAGCCCATTTATATTTACGATGATTCATCATATTCATGTTGTATTTCCAAGCCCTTGAATAGGTGTATTTGTATTGTGTAAGCGAACGCTGTGAACGGTCTATGAGACGCATAGGTGTATAATATGATATGTGAACACTAAGGACAATCTATGAAATGTATATGTGTAAAATGAGGGAGAATGGTGCCACTTTCGATGGACTTGTTTGTACATGTTGTTACAATTACAATATATTATGTATTCCATGTATAGTTCCTATGGATCAGTTGATCCTAAAAGAAGTTTAGAATGATGCAAGTATAATAAGATTTGAAATGTGATTCTATTGAATGTTTCATAGTTTTTTGATGTATTTTATTTGCCTCTTATGTGAGTTACCATATTTTCATATGTTTTTTTGACTGCCTTACATACGAGTACTATTCCACATGTACTCATGTCCTTTTTGCCGGGGGCGCTGCATCTTTTAATGGATGCAGGTATACTTCTACAAGATAATATGGACCTTTTATAGGGATCTTCTTCACTACTCAACTTATGGTGAGCCCGCTACAACTCTATTGGGTGGTTGGGTCTAGTTAATTTTATGTATATAGGTATCTATTGTCATAGAAGCTCCTTGTACATTGTGGGCCATGTAATTAAAGATTTGAGTGTTGTCATGTGTTTATGTTCACAGTATTTACAGATATTTATAGAGTTGTGTAACCACCACGAGAAAGAAAATATGGGCCATCGAGCCAAATGTATTTAATATGAATGTCAAGATCTTATTATTTTACGGTAAATCATGCATGAGAAATGATGAGAGGTTAAATGCAAATTAGGCTTGCTCGACTGGGTTTACTCGGTTGAGTGCCGGTCGCGCTCCTTGATTTCGTAGCTTGACAAACTTGGTATCAGAGCATGGTTTAGGAGTCCTGAGGTGTCATGGAGCTGCGTCAGTAGAGTCCCTCTTATTGATGTGTTGCCGGCCACACTTATGATAGGGAGGCTACACCGACATTTAAAAAATGTTTCTCTTCTTTTATCCGTGATCATGCTTTAAGGTTCAAATTTAGTCACGGAGTTCCCTTGTTAATACCAAGGAATGTAGCACATCGTGCTGCGATATGAGAAAGGCATAAGGATTAAAGGAATGATGCACATGACAGGCGTAATGTGTGAGGTGCCCAATTATCCTCATACAATTGGCCTCGAGAGTCATAGTTGTTGATTTCATGTATAAGGTACAATGTGGTGTTATCTATATGTTGTTTAGGATTAATTTCTGGGATTCTCTGATAGGTGGATAGGCCCAGTTACAGAGAAAACTCTGTCAAAATGTTTAAAAATTTGTAAAGATAGCCAAATTTTAAGGGCCCTACGTAAGTTGAGATTTTGGATAGGAAGTATTAGACCCATCTAGTCATAAGTGCCTATGCATAATGGTTTGAGGCAAAAGGGTGGTAACTCTATTATTAAAGGTGAATTTTAAAACATTCGAGGATGAATGTTCTTAAGTGGGGGAGAATGTAACACCACGGAAAATTGTGAAGTACTTAAGCACTATAAGAATGGTTATATGCGCTAATTATATTATTTTGTGTGTAGACAAGGATTATTATATGAATTAAATCAATTGATCATGATAATATATGTATGAGGTGCATTGAGAATGGTTTATGGTCTAGGAAGAGCCCCAAGGCTAAGTCAAGTTGAAAAGTTTATGATGGGATAAAGTTTCAAGTGAGTTCGCATAAGATCCTATTTCAAATTAATGCTCATACAAAACTGTAAGTACTTAGAATATTATCTACCTATAAAACAAAATCCCTTTGAGCCTAGTTTCCAATGCTTCAAACCGTTCGTCATTTGGACACTCCTACAAGAAGTTATGACCAAATTACCAAAGGCTGGAAAAATGAGATTCTGCGACCAATTCTGCGATCGTGAAAGTGCTTCTACGATCGTAAAACTTGTCAACAAATGGGCCAGTACAGCCCAGTTTTTGGCACTGATTTTGCGATGCATTTTGCGACCGGCATAGCCATTCTGCGATCCATTAGGCGACCGTAAACCTAATTTCGGAAGGCTAATTTTTCTGTTTTCATAACCCGACCCCATTTTGATAAATAGACTTTGGGGCTTATTTTGGTGCTATTATCCAAGGTTTTTTAGAGAGAAGTGAGAGTGTTCTAGAGAGAGAAAGTAGATGAAGTGTTTTGTTGATCAAGATCTTGTCCAAGCTTTGAAATCCAACAAGGAAATCTCACAAGTTCTTCATCTAAAAGGTAAGGTTCCATACCATTGTTTAAAATTTTGAATTTGGGTAGAAGATGGTTAATTAGGAGTATGATTCTTGGGTCTGAGAGTATTATATTACATGTATGTACCAATAATATTTGTGGAAAGATTGTTGAGCTCAAATAAGTAAATATTGGGTTGTGGAGTGAAAGAAATCTTGTAGAAGAACCTTGTAGTTAAATTTGCACACCTAGTGTTTGATAAAATGCTCAAATGAGCTGAGACCATGACTATCTTCCTAATTATGGTTCAATTTTGCTATGGCTCAAAATAGATTGGGATTGCTAGAATTTTAGGAGCATTGTAGTAATTTAAGAAAAGCTCAAAGCGAGGTATGTTGGCTAAACTTCCTTCTTATTATTGAATTCAATGATGTCCCCATAAGTTTCAAGTATGGATGTCCCAAGTTCCTTATTCTATGTTCCGGGTTGTTCCCAATAAATTCAAATGTCCCGAATAAGCAAAGTGTCAAGAATTATGTATTCAAAACGTGTTACGAATGTTCCTATCACATTACGTTATCTTTTGGGAATGTGTTCAAGAATGATATGTGTATTAAAATTCTATGTCTTTGAGTGGTGTTTCAAATGAAGGTTATGATGTCAAATTGTGTGAGAAAACACAATATGCTTAAGACTCTTAATTTCCCATATGTGTATCTAAGGTCTTGATTGGAAATGTCTTATTGTTGATAATCTATAAAGATGGTTGGAAGTGAAATAAGTGAATTGGGGATATAAATTGTGGCCAACGTACTAAGAGTGAAAGTTATACTTGTGGCCAATGGTGACAATGAAATGAGATGATGTGAGAAAGATTATGAAATGAGCTTTGATTCAACTATTCTAAAATTGACTTTGAAAATAGAATTGCCTAAAAGCTTATGAATTCAAGTGATGCCCATATGTTGCTGTTTTAGCTAATGCTACGTTTAGTGAGTATTTTCAATATATTTTGCATTCTTACATATTCGTGAGTGGAAATTGTGTATTGTCCTTTTTGGGGAAAAAGTATTTCAAGAATAAATTATGTGTTACTTGTTTATGATTTTAACTTGTGCTTCGATTGCCAATCATTTTACTCCATTTCTTGGAAAGAAATCGATTGTGTTTAAAGTCTTCATTACTAATGAACCTAATGTTGTGATTTCCAGAATATTTTATATGTTGATATTTATGATGATGATCCATGAAAGGAAAGATATGAAATTGTGGAATATAAAATACGGTCATTGTGCCATAAAAGAAGAATCATATGTATGGCCAAGAGAGCCAATGAAATAATAATATTGTAAGTGGTTGAAAGAACAGATTAAGTGATATATGGTGTGAAAGGATATGAGATGTACGTATTTGTACTTTGGTTTCCAATGTGTTATAAGCCCCTACGTTCTTGCGAGTAATGACTATGATGTTCCTAAATGTTCTAAATGCTCTTAATGTTCTGTGATCACCCATGGCAAGTACAAGTAAGTGATAGTATGAACATGAAATGTGGTCATTGCCTAAATGAGAATTATGAAGTGTTGTATGTCCCAATGGTTTAAACTATAGTTGAATGCTTCTGAAATAATATATTTAAATGACTTCGATTGTTAAGTCCCCAAGAGTCATGAACCTAGATAATGACCTCAAGAGGTCGAATGAGTGAATAATGAGATGGAAGGGATATGTCCTTTGTTAAATGATGATGAACCTTAAGAAAAGGAGTTGGACCCATGTGCCATTGAAATCGAATTATTGATTAACCATGCATGTGCTAATGTAATGAGTTGTGTTTCTCCATGATGAGCATGAACATGAAGTATTCCAATGATATGAGTAATTACGACCATAAATGTAATGAGAAACTATGTTGCTTTGAGTTTATATATGGTATTGTGATTAGGATTACACCTCCACCCGCATATATTGGGGTGAGGCGGTAGGAACACGTTGTATAGGGATTGTGGTATTATGATACACCTCCACCCGCATATATTGGGGGGTGAGGCGGTAGGACTGCTTTGCGTAGGGATTGTGATATTGTGATACACCTCCACCCGCATACATTGGGGTGAGGTGGCAAGGCCGCTTTGTGTAGAGTTTTGGTATTGTCGAATACACCTCCAGCCGCATACATTGGGGTGAGGTGGTAAGGCCGATTTGTGTAGAGTTTTGGTATTGTGGAACACACCTTCACCCGCATATATTAGGGTGAGGTGGTAGGACCGCTTTCTGTAGGGATTGTTGTATTGTGATACACCTCCACCCGCATATATTGGGGTGTGGCGGTAGGACCGATTTGTGCAGGGATTTTGGTATTGTGGATTACACCTCCACCCACATACATTGGAGTGAGGTGGCAAGACCGCATTGTGTAGAGTTTTGGTATTGTGGAACACACCTTCACCGGCATATATTGGGGTGAGGTGGTAGGACCGCTTTCTATAGATATTGTGGTATCGTGATACTCCTCCACCCATATATGTTGGGGTGAGGTGGCAAGGCCACTTTGTGTGAGGGTGGTTATAAAGGATCCCCGACTTAATAGCTATAAATTTATGTGGAAGCTCTTAATAAATTTACTTGACGTTAACGGCTATCTAAGCCCATTTATGGTTACCATAATTCATCATATTCATATTGTATTTCCAAGCCCTTGAGTAGGTATATTTGTATTATGTAAGTGAACGATTGGAACGGTCTGTCAGACACATAGGTGTATAATATGATATATGAACACTAAGGACAGTCTATGAAATGTATATGTGTAAAATTAGGGAGAAAGGTGCCACTTTCAATGGACTTGTTTGTACATGTTGTTACAATTACATTGTATTATGTATTCCACGTATAGTTCATATGGATCAGTTGATCCTAAAAGAAGTTTAGAACGATGCAAGTATAATAAGATTTGAAATGTGATTCGATGTAATATTTCGTAGTTTCTTGATGTATTTTATTTGCCTCTTATTTAAATTACCATATTTTTATATGTTGTTTTGGCTACCTTACATACGAGTACTATTCCACATGTACCCACGTCCCTTTTTCCGGCGGTGCTGCATCTTTTAATGGATGCATGTATACTTCTACGAGATGATATGGACCTTTTATAGGGATCTTCTTCACTACTCAGCTTATGGTAAATCCACTACAGTTCTAGTGGGTGTTTGGGTCTAGTTAATTTTATGTATATAGGTATCTATTGTCATAGAAGCTCCATGTACACTGTGGGTCATGTAATTAAAGATTTGAGTGTTGTCATGTATTTATGTTCACAGTATTTACAGCTATTTATAGAGCTGTGTAACCACCACGAGAAAGAAAATATGGGCCATTGAGCCAAATGTATTTAACATGGAAGTTAAGATCTTATTATGTTATGGTAAATCATGCATGAGTGATGATGAGAGGTTAAATGCAAATTAGGCTTGCTCGACTGGGTTTACTCGATTGAGGGCCGGTCGCACTCCTTGATTTCGGGGCGGGACACTTTTCATACAGTTTGGCATAACAACCTTTATTTTGGTCTTGACATGAAGTCTTAACAAGATAACATGATGAAGCATTTAGAATAAGGATTGAACTTACATCTTTCAACACAAACACATTAGAAATCGCCAATTCTATAATGATCAAGAGCTTACTCCAATTACATGAACACCGTGGGGTTTGATTGTAAGGAGAAGGGGGTTTAGCCAACATACATCAATTGAGCTTCTCAAACCCTAAAATGATCCAGAATTCTTAGTAACTTCAATCTGTTTTAGAAATATAACAAGTTGGACCAAGATTAGGAAGATGAACATGGTTTTAGCTCATTTGAGCATATTAACAAACACTAGGTGTGCATCAATGTTTTAAGCTCCTTTTTGTGGAATATTCTATCTTTCTGCCACCCATTCTCTATAATTGTTAGCTCACAATCTTCCCACATACCTTAGGAACACATGCATGCAAAGTAAGCACTCCCATCCCCATGAATTTCCTTACTAATGGCCTATTCTAGTTACATTTTGAAATTAAGAGTTTGGGTGATAGAATCTTACCTCTTAGGAAGAAGACCTAGGTGCCTCTCTTGATAATCTTCAAGATTTTAAGTGAGAATTGAAGAGCAATGTGATGAAGATCACTTCTCCCACTAGAACCCTCTCTCTCACTCTAAAAATATCAGAAAAGATAATCAAAATGGTCTATGGGATGTGTTTTAACAAAATAGGATCGGGTTTAAAAACCGCAAAATTGAAGCCCCGGAATGGGTTCTTCGGTCGCATATGCGACCGCATAATGGTTCTGCGGTCCGCATAATGAACGCGAAAATAAAGGGGGGGGGGGGGGAAAAA
>AWOL01S0036995.1:6416-33980 GCA_000715115.1 Nicotiana otophora | reverse complement strand
AAAATAAAGGGGGGGGGGGGGCAAAACTGGAAAAGAACTGATCTGGTCTGCGGTCGCATAATGCACCGCAGAACGGTTCTGCAGTCGTATAGTGCACCGCAGAATTTCTCTTCGAAAAATCCCAAGGAGGGATATGCGATAAGAATGCGGCCCGCGAAACGGTTATGTGGTCACATAATGGCCGTGAAATTGGGCATTAAATTGCCCTAGAAATCTGCCCCACTCTGCGACTAGTCTGCGGTCCGTGAAATTTGTGGATATGTCAACTGTTATTAACCTCTACACCTAATTTGGCATCACTTTTCCCTACATCCTCCCCCACTTAAGATCATTCATCCTCGAATGAGGATTAGAGTCCATTATTAGCACCTTGTGCAACGCAGTTAACATATCATACACTAGCAACCCCAAATTTAACTAACTCTCTAAATCCTCAAAAGTTTCGCCAGAGTTTCGTTTGTAACTAGGCCTATCCACCTGTCAGAGAGCCCCAGAAACACATCTTACAAATATGTATAGATCCCAACGACATAGAATAACTCATAACCACACCAACCGTGGCCTCATGTAAACAACATATAATCAAAAGGAGCATCTTTACATTAACTGAATAAGTGATACAAAATTCCTAGGCGACAGGTTCATAAAAGAAAGTATTACACAACTATTCAAATAAGTGAGGGTACTTCTTCTTCATCTCTTCCTCGGCCTCCCAAGTGGCTTCTTCCACCTGCTGGTTTCGCCATAACACTTTTATGGAGGCCATTTCTTTATTCCTCAACTTTTAGACTTGCCTATCAGGAATGACAACTGGAATCTCTTCATATGACAATTATTCATTAACCTCCATGGTCTCAACTGGCACAATAGCTAACGGACCTCCAACTACCTTCTTCAACATAGACATATGGAATACCGGGTGCACTAATGCCATCTCAGGTGGTAGCTCAAGCTTGTACGCCACCTCACCGATCCTCTGGATGATTTTGTATGGCCCGAAATACCTCGGACTCAATTTTCCCCTTTTTCCAAACCGCACAATGCCCTTCATGGGGGAAACCTTCAAGAATAGCCAATCATCTTCTTTGAACTCTAAGTCTCTACGACGAACATCCGAATAGGATTTTTGACGACTCTGAGCAGTTTTCAACTGCTCTTTTATGATTTTAACTTTTTCCATAGCTTGATGCACGAGGTCTGGCCCTATCACCTCTGCTTCCCCAATTTCGAACCACCCAATGGGAGATCTACATCTCCTACCATATAATGCCTAAAATGATGCCATTTGAATACTAGGATGAAAGTTGTTGTTATAAGTAAACTCTATGAGTGGAAAATAATCATCCCAGCTACCCTTAAAATCAAGAACTGAAGCACGCAACATGTTCTCAAGCGTCTGATTAGTCTGCTCTGCTTGTCCGTCGGTCTGTGAATGGAAAGCTGTACTAAGATTCACCTATGTACCCAAACCTTGCTGAAACTTCTTCCAAAAGTTGGCCGTAAACTGAGCCCCTCGATCGGAAATGATAGGATAGGCCGCCACATTCCTTTTGATGTCATTCCATGAATAGACTTCCTTGAGATTGTGATACATCTTTGTATAACTTGGATGCACTGAATACCTAGAAGCGTCAGCCTCAGTCATAATTCTTTTTCGGAGACCATCTACATTCGGAACACATAGTCGCCCTTGGTACCTTAGAGTACCATCATCTATGCCAAGAGCAAAAAACGTAGTCTTATGTTTTTGAATCCCCTCCTTCAGTTGCACCAAAAATGGATCATTGTACTGCTTCTCTTTGACTTCCACAACAAGCGATGATTCAGCCCTATTTTGCACAATTACCCCTCCTTCACGAGAGTCCGTAAGACGAACTTCTAAACTAGCCATTCGATGGATTTCCTTGGCCAATGGCCTTTGATATACCTCCAAGGGAGCCAAACTACCCATTGATTTACGGCTAAGTGCATCCGCCACAACATTGGCTTTCCCCGTGTGATATAAAATAACGATATCGTAATCCTTGAGCAACTCAAGCCATCTTCTTTGCCTTAGATTCAGCTCCTTTTGTTGGAAAATAAATTGAAGACTCTTGTGGTCCATGAATACCTTCACATGGACCCCATACAAAGAGTGACGCCAAATTTTCAATGCAAAATCCACCGCTGCCAGTTCTAAGGCATGCATTAGATAATTCTTTTCATGATTTGTGACTTTCCTAGAAGCATAGGCTATAACCTTGCCGTGTTGCATTAATACACACCCAAGCCCAATATTGGAAGCATCGCAATATACCACAAACCCTCATATACCCTCTGGTAGGGTCAACACCGGCGCCATAGTCAATTTCGATTTCAACTCCTGGAAGCTCCTTTTACAAGCATCGGGCCATTGGAACTTAACTGCTTTCTGAGTCAATTTAGTCAACGGAGAGGCAAGAGTAGAGAACCCCTACACAAACTTCCTGTAATACCCTGCTAAGCCCAAGAAACTGCGAATCTCGGTGGGCGTTGTAGGTCTAGGCCAATTCTTTACTGCTGAAATCTTTTGAGGATCAACCGTGATTCCTTCTCTAGAGACAACATGACCCAAGAATGTGACAGATTGGAGCCTAAATTCAAACTTTGAAAACTTCGCATACAATCGGTGCTGATGAAGAGTCTGCAACACTACCTTGAGATGATCGGCATGATCCTCCCGACCTCCTGAATACACAAGAATATTGTCAATGAACACTAACACAAAAGAGTCAAGGAAAGGCTTGAAAACATGATTCATAAGATCCATGAAAGTTATAGGGGTATTTGTTAGCCCAAAAGACATTACCAGAAATTCAAAGTGCCCATACCGGGTTCTGAAAGCTGTTTTCGGAATATTCTACTCCCTGATTCTCAATTGGTGATACCCGGATCTTAAATCAATTTTGGAGAAGTATCTAGCACCTTGTAACTGATTAAACAAATCATCTATTCTTGGTAGTGGGTATTTGTTTCTGATTGTGACTTTGTTGAGCTGCCGGTAGTAAATACACATCCTCAGTGATCCATCTTTCTTCCTCACAAAAAGAACCGGTGCGCCCCATGGCGACACAGTCGGTTTGATAAAACCCTTCTCTAACAAATCCTTCAACTGTTCCTTTAGTTCCTTCAATTCTGCTGGTGCCATTCTATAGGGCGGAATAGATATAGGCTGCATGCTTGGCATCACATCAATACCAAATCAATCTCCCTATCTGGCGGAACCCTAGGGAGCTCATTAGGAAAGACCTCCGAAAATTCATTCACAACTGGCAATGACCTGAGTGTAGGTGTCTCAGCAATGGTGTCCGTAACTCGGACCAAATGGTAAATACACCCCTTGTTGATCATCTTTGTGGCCTTAAGGTAAGAAATAAACCTACCTTTAGGCATCACATTATCCCTCTTCCACTCAATAACTGGCTCATTAGGAAATTCAAACCTCACAGTTCTAGTTCGGCAGTCGAGCTTAGCAAAATATGAATAAAGCCAATCCATTCCCATAAATACATAAAAAGCAACCATCCCCAATTCAATGAGATCGGCCACGGTGTCCCGACCACGCACCGTGACAACACAACCCCTATAAACCCGTGCAGACACAATAGACTCGTCAACCGGAGTAGATACATAGAATGACTCAGGAAGCTATTCCGGTTCTATCCCAAATTCCATAGCAACAAAAAGGGTAACATATGACAAGGTGGAACTGGGATCAATAAGAGCATATACATCATGTGTTTGGACAGTAAATATACCTATGATGACATATGGAGAAGCCTCTGCACTCTGGCGACCACTCATAGCATAGAAACAGATGGGTCTTCCTGAACTCTGTGCAAAACCCCTAGCTGCCCCACGCTCTGCTGGTGCCGGAGTGCCTCGAGCTGGAAGGGGTGTTGAAGATGTAGCAGCCGCAGAATTGGATGGCTGTGTTGTGCCCCTGCCCGCACCCTGGTGGGATGAACTACACTCCCTCTAAATATGACCCCTCAATTCGCACCCGTAACATATAGGTAAGTCCATGTAGCAGATCCCTGAGTGTATCCTCCCAAACCTGGGGCATGGGGGCCTCCGCTGCTGCAGGAATCTCCCTTCTGATCGGCCCTGATGGTGGGATTCCCAGCTTTCCTTATTGGGCCTGAAGAGACTCTCCTGCTGCTGACTGTGCCCTGCTGGCGGTGCACTGACTGAATACTGAGCATGAGACTGGGTTGGCTCTGATGATGCTCCCCTGATAGCTGATCGTCCCCCACCAAATGACTGCCCAAAATTGCCCGTGGACCGGGCCTTGCTGGTACCCTCTCGCTTCATTCTGTTATTCAACTTGCGGTCCTCTGTAGCTTGAGCAAATGCTACCATTTTCCCATAGTTCATATCCTAATTCAAGGAAGCTGTAGCGGCCTCATTGATAACCAAGGGGCTAAGGCCCTGCACAAACCGGCGCACTCTAGCCTCCACAATAAGCAACATGAGAATGGCATATTTTGACAGGCGCACGAACTCCATGTGATACTCCCACACACTCCTACTCCCTTGCTTAAGATTCTCAAACTATACGGCACGGGCTACCCTAGTGTCGGCAGGCAAGAAATGGTCCATAAAGGCATCCACAAACTCACTCCATCTTGCTGGAGGGCTCCCCTCCTCCCGAGAGTCCTCCCACAGCTCAAACCACGAATATACCACCCCCTTAGGAGTTAGGCGATAGGCGGTCAACTCCACTCCATCCGTCTCAGTAGTGCGCATAACTCGAAGTGTATTATGCATCTCATCAATGAAGTCCGATGGGTCCTCCTCGAGATTAGCACCCGTGAACACCGGTGGATCAAACTGTAGAAATTTGTTCACCCTAGAACTAGTAGAATCCCCTTGCTGGCTAGAAGATGTAGGTGCAACATTCAACCTTTATGCCTGAGAAGCTACTATCTGAGTCAGCATCTGAATAGCTCCCCTAAGATCCCCATCCGAGATACCAAAACCGGAAGCTGGAGCTGGAGGTTCATTTGGAAGAATGATTCTTAATTAGGAAGTCTTAAGTTGGAAGAGTTAACCAAGTTTGACCTTTGTGTATTTGACCTCAGATCGGAGTTTTGATGGTTCCATTAGGTCCGAATGGTAATTTGAGGGCATTTACTCAAAATTCAAACCTTGGTCAACTCTTACAACTCAAACTTTTTAGAAGTCAAACCAACCTTGGAACCTCTAAATTGAAATCCAGACATATGCCTAAGTCCAAAACAACCATACGAACCTACCGTTTACACAAAAGCCAAACCTTTGTAAACTCTTCAACTTAAAGCTTCCAAATTGCTAATTACTATTCCGAATCACTCCTGAACTTCCCGAAAATCAAAACCAACCATGCAGCAAGTCCTAATACATCATATGAAGCTATTCAAAGTTCCAAACCACTGAACGGAATGCTAATACTAAAAACGATCATTTGAAAGCCATCAAATCACTGTATAAACTCACCATACTACTTTTGTGTGATCCAACATAACCTCAAACCATAGGCCCGTGAACACAACCTAAGTGAAGATTCTTTCTTCAACCTTAGTCCAAGAATTAGAACCAAATCCCACCAACGGAATTCCTTAAAATATCTGATTCTCGCATATACATTGGATAAGTCTAAACAAGCTGCATCAAGCCATAACCATACCCCGTGATATAATCACATGATGTACCATATTACTATTTGATCATAGTAATATCTTGAGACTGTAATAACTGCTCATTACCAAACATGGTACCAACAACATACCTCATATCATATAAAGCATTGTTTGAAACCCTAGCAATACAGCTAATGATGAAAGAAACATGTAGAAACTTATAACTACTCTCTAGGTCCACAAGTCATGGAGCTCTCTTGCCCGACAAGAACCGTTGCCAAATTCTAAGCTGATTGATGACATTATTCTTCTAAATATACCGCATCACAATCCGATTGCGTGATTTCTAGGTCTAGTAACCTCATCTCACATAATATAAGCCGCTCGACCAATATGCCACACCAAATGCCACCTAGAGCCACATGTGACGCAATCCGCACCAAATAAGCAACAACTTAAATATAACTAAAGATGGAAAGAAAACTAAATAGGAGAACTATCCGACAAGTCCAACAGGTACAACCCCAACTACACTATACTATGAATCCATCCCACAAGGGAGAAGAAAAATACATGACATTACCACAAAGAATCTCATTCTAACATAACCCTACTGTGACACGTAGATCGGTCCAAAATATACTGATCCACATAGAATACCCATCGATCCATAATTCTCAGTATCAACAACCACACGTGTATCAACAACAGCATGTGAAAGGCATGACTATAACCATAATGAAACGGATAGAACGGTATACCGGCGATAGGAAAAACATGACTAAGGTGCAATAAGCAACTCAGTATCCCAAGAGCCATTTCGCTCCAAATCTCGCCACCACGCCTGAATAGAACCACATCATAGGTGTGAATAGTTAAGCAGTTTCACAACCCGTCATAGCATAAGAGAGCAACATATGGAATAAAATAGTTCATGAATAACATCAGTTTCGCCCGATTACATACCCACAGAAACTGTTGCACAAGAGTAAATAAACCATATCCGATGTAGAATACACATTCTCATTAGTCCTACCAATGGCCCCCAAATCAAGTTCCGATCATCCCAAAATAGGTAAATAACCTTCCAAACGTCTATTGTAACCTATCCATAACATATGTTATCAGTTGTTTAACTCTTAACATATCTTCATAGTCCACAACACATGAATAGTAACCTATCCATAACACAAGAATCTCCACATTTGATCCTAGCTTCACCACTGAAATGACTGACACATCACTCGTACATAATCATCTGATGGTCTCACATAAATCTTTTGTACCACGTAGCAAAACCTGAACCTCAATGTTCAAAAACCAGGCGATTACCATAATATTAGTCAGCATCCGCAAGTCAAAATGCAATGTGCCTCCTAAAATACACACCCTTCTCAAACGATACCAAATAGTGCCAGCGTTCTCTTAAACGTCTGGAATCGTCCATGCTGTATAAAACTCATGACTGTCCCTTGGACAATAAATAAAAACCTTGTACTTGCAACTATCAACCTCACACGGCACACCGTATCTATCTTGATAACATATGAAAACATGAAAATCCCATTATCAACTCTGAATCATAAGTAGGATGGACATCTCATCAACTGGACACCTTCCACTTAACTCAATCCCGAAGGACAATATCACAACACATAATGAACTCCTAATTGCCTGTAGAGTACATCACCCGCAAGCTGTGGCCAAACTATCATAAATTCTACGAAATCCATTTGCGCATAATTAAATCATTAGAATTGATTTCCTCTAACGCAACCAAGTTGCGTAGACTGCCAAACCCAAAATTAACTCAATCGAAAATGCTCGCTCTGAAGGGACCTTATGCGAATCTGAAGCTATTTCTTGCATCTCTCTAATACTGCCATGTAAAGTCAGTAATGATATTGAAGTACCGCAATCCTAGACACCATCCAACACAAATCTTATGTTCTAGCCATACACAAATCCGAGAATCCTTAGATACCACATATGAGTATTGAGCCTAATAAGGTCTTCCCGAAATTCATTGACCTTGCTCTCATATCCAATGCACAGTCAGCACTCATCGAACAACTCGCGCTCCACCAGCACATGAATATCCAAAAAAAACAAACAAGCGATTACTTTTCATTTCACACCACATCCGTAATGAATAACAAACCTGAATCATTTCAAGATTTCCATATATCAATAAAGTTTAGTACATCATGCATCCGGCAATTTTCTTGCTCGATTCTTCCTCGAAATCAACCTCTTTAAGTCATAACTGATCTACAAGTATGCCTCGGTCCAACTATATAGCATATGACCATACAATCTGATCATCAATAGTAGACTCCCTAACTTGGCTCGAAGCCATAGTACACATCATCCGGTAACCACATTACTCTTCCTTCATAACTTCCATGATCTTGTTTTGCTATCCAACATCATTCTTCATAAACTCATGTAATCACTAGTCATAAAACACTCCAAAGAATCTACCAAGTACATACTCGTCCTCGTGATACTCGAGCGAACCTCTCCAAATGATTTGACCTCCAATTGTAACAAATACATCCCACCAGATAGAAGTGATGGATCCTATTTTGCACAAGTCAAAACAAAATATAACTTGTGGTTCCTCTGAAGTTGATGAAAATAAGTCTCAACCTAATATTTAAGGTATACTAGGGTACCTATAAGTCTGGGAAAAATCATTCTCCTAATGGTCTACTAACCAGTAAGATTTGGGTAAGGGTTCTAGTTATTCTGAGGGGAAGGTGGTAGGTATCCCTTAAAATCTACGTGAGGTAGCTCCTTAAACTTAGGCTAGGTTAGGGGAAAGAGATGTATATATCCTAGTTGATTACTGGTTATAAAGGCTAGATGTGACTCTATGAAAGTGAGAAAACGTTTTAAGTCTTGTTTGAAAATTAATCTCTTATTTCGAAGAAGAATGTATATCTCATTTGAAATGGTAAAACTCATTTTGATAACCTTTGAAACATATTTTGTAAAATGAATGATTATTCAAAATATTTTGTTAAATGGAAAAACGACTATACCTTATCTATTTATTGAAAAGCTATCCCAGTAGAACCCCTTGTGTTTTTCGAAATTGTTGATCTAATTCCATTTGAAACTACTTGTACGTGATGGCTTTTGCATTAAAATAGTTCACTTGCCTAAAGACCTTTCAAAGAAGTTGTTCCCATTTTGACTTGTTCAAATTTTTTCCTTTTTAAACTTATCCTAGTTATGTTACAAGCCTAGAACAAAAACACATTTCATTAAAGATAAAAGAGAGGTTAGTTGCCAAAACAGTTAGTTTCAAGAGCGTTTGTATTTAAAAGAACTAAGGTTGTTTAAAAATGACTAGTCTTTACAGTCACCATTACCTTGTAACTTTAGATTCTAATTTACCTAATACCTGCCTAACAGTCAAGATAGCAGCAAGTATCCAATAATATCATCTAAAGACAAATATATAGAAAAATGAAATGATAACAATAGCATATAGTTAGGCAAAGGTGTCACGACCCAAACGGATGGGCCGCGACCGGCACCCGATACCTTACTCAACCGAGTATCACCGTAACGTATCTTTCGTTTCATACTATCATAGATAAATGAGCCGGAAAGGCTATCGTGAGATAAGTAGAATAAAACATGAGGAAACACTCAACATTGGATTACCCAACATGTAATACAAACTTATACGTATGACATACAGGCCTATAAAACCAAAATGATCACTCATACACAGAACATAGGCCGACAAGGCCATACAATCTTTCACGTACATGACATATGTCTACAATCCTTTAAGAGTATATAAACACCATTAAGGTTGGGACAGGGCTCCGCCATACTAATCAATACATGACCAAATCATACTGACCAAATAGGCAACTCCGGAGCAAATGGAGCGCATCAACACCTTCCGCTGAGCTGATAGCTTACTTGGAGGGCTCTCAAACTGTCTATCGGGACCCGCGGGCATGAAATGCAGCGTCCCCAGGCAAAAGGGACGTCAGTACAAATAATGTACCGAGTATATAAGAAATGAAAATCAGTAAATAAAAGACATAGACAAACATGGAGTAAAAGACTCAACATGTAAGTCTGAATAGCTCTGTGAATCATTTCACATTTAATGCCATGCATATGCGTATAAATGTCATACCATGCATAGTTATATGCATTCATAACATCATCAAGCCTCTGAGGGAATCCTATCATATCATCTCGGCCACTGTAGCCAAATCATCAATGTATACCAGCTGATCAGGTGGTGGTGCGTATATAATGGCATAACATTTTCCCATATCCCATATACATATAATATACGTGTATATAACGCCATCTGGTCATGGATCAATGTACAAGTATAAATGCATGAAATGTATAAGAAATACGTTAATAAGATTTATTGGAATATCACAAAATCAATATGTCTTTCGGATAAACTTTATCAAATACGTATTTTTCTGATACCTATGAACAGAAGATATAATAATAATTCACGGGGCGAATCAAGAATATAGAGACCCCTAGTATTTATGAAAATTGTGCATTTACTCGTTTCGTTTGTATCGTATGGATCATGCCAAAAAGAAAGAAGGGATATCCTTAACATACCTAAGCCGATTCTCTTGACAATCCCTCTAACACACGTTAATTGCTACAAAACACATAACGGCGGATCGAAGTAGGGGAAAATCTGTATGATATTCTTGAGAAAGATTGTACCGTGCTCTCTTAGAATCGCGCTTCACGCTGCTGTAGTGTTATAAGGGTTCATAAGAATTCCCCTTGAGAATTCAATCCGTTAGAAAGCCTATGTATTTCCCCTTAATGAATTTGGGGAATGATTTTATCATAGGGAGTGAGCCCCTACTTAAGGTGATTACTTAGCCAAAGAGTTCCCATATTTCGCCACTTAGCCTCATACTTACTTAGTCAACATTAGGCTTGATTAGGACTCCATACTTGCTGCCACGTTGGGGGGGGCTCCTTAATCATGTCCAAATATCTTAATTAACTTATTAATCTCCCATTAACAATTAATTAACCAATTAACCAATTACCCACATAATCAAGAATTATCTCAAATTACTTAAAATACTATTCACTTTAACATACCTTATACACCTCACTATCATGGTCAAGTGGTACTTTGTATGGCACAAATTCATAAATACCGGGCATTATAGCTTGGACCGTATAAATACATTAATACTCTCCTTGCCATCTAGGAAATTGTTTTGTAAATAAATCCAAAGTCCAGGGCATTCCCCCCTTTAGGCCTCTTTCTCACACCATGACTTGTGGTTAGAAATCTTTCAATCTCGTAACTATCGCTACCTTCTATCATGCAGCTTGTACGACTTTGACTTTGTATGTGCGCCTATGCGACTCTTCCCTCCTCTTTCCTCTAACTGTTTGCCAATCTCTAGACCTCACTTGGTGAACATATACAAAATTATGACAAGTTGTACCTATGGGCATCTATGGCTTTACTACATCTAAGTAGGTCATACTATACGATAACTCTTACTTCGGTTTACTGTTACTGAGGTCTGTTAACAAACTCGAGGTTACTCTTTTTGCTCATCCTATATGTATAAAGCTAAGTCTTTTAATGGTTCTTCATTACTGTTCGTCTTAAGACTGATGGCCTAATCGCGTCTCATACTTTGTAACTTTTACCCATCCATTGTAGAATTACCTTAATGTTGATCCATAATCTAGGAACATTTGAAGTGATTTTCCACCATACTTCCATAACCGTATTTCATAGCATCCCAATGTGATTCACCTTACTTGGTATTTTAATCCTGTACAATTCATGAAATCCCCCTTCTTTGTTTTTCAAATCATTACTCAATCGAAGGCCCAAACGTCATCCTTTATCAATCACAATTACACCCTTATTCTATTAACAAGGAATCATTGCATCTCCTCTAAATGCTATTAGTCTTAGACTCCTTTGAGTTTATTCAGGATATACTGAACTTTTCATAACTTAGAGAAACAATTAGCTCTCTTGTTTTCATGGGTTTAATCCCGAGGACTTATCCATTTGCGATCTACACATATCTATTTATACTACTCGCAACCTACCTTCAACTTGCTTGCATCATAGATTTGTTTATGTCATCCTGGAACATCAAACAAGACATCATATCGTCTCTAACTCTTCTTTACTCTCTTCATTAGACTTCGCGAAACCTAGAAACCATAGGCTGGAAAATATGCCAATGACGACGCCGCTATCATTCCTGGATACTGAATCCCAGCGCTTCTAGCCTTCTATCCGAAGTATGGACTATACATAATCTTCTGCATGTGAGTATCTCGTACGTTGTTCACCTTTACCTTACTTACCTTAAAATCTCGCATCACATCTTCTATCTCCTTCATGACCTTCCTTTCACATAGGTATAATTCACATTAACAACTTGAGGCTCTATTATAATACTTGCAACTCTGGTGCATACACAATCCGGTGGGAGCTTCATACTGACTTCTTATGAGGTTGGTACTCTTCTGACTGTCTTTCTCGTAGAGCCATTACAGAATATGGTAGTTGTACTATCTCTCTTGTACCTCTGATATTAAGAGTGATTCTGCAACGTTCTCAATCACAATTTCTAATTTTTTGGGTCCAATAATCAGACTCCTGATTTACTTAGTTGATGTAATTCTATAGTTTCATCTGCCTTCTGATCAATCATTGTATTGGCTTAAGCTAACTTCCGATCTACGGCTCATGGTATTAGTCATTACTTTAGCCTTTCATGGACGCTATAGAATATCCATGATACAATCGTCTAACAATTCAATCCTTTGTAGATGACCTGGACTCAATTGTTTCTTTCAACTTATACCGAAGTCTTCTATGACTTGTATGATTGTCAACATATATGGTGCATGGATAATACTCCGAAATCTTAAGTGCATTCATAATGTAACAAACTCTGGATCATTTATCGAATAATTACTTTTGTTCCTTCTCTCCTTTCTTTAAATGTATGCAATTACTTTTCCTGGTTGTTTTGCCACTTGTTGCACAAATATTTGTCTTATCTTATTGCCCACACATATTGGAATCACATACAACCCATCCGATCTTGAATATCACCTTTTGATTTTTTTTCTTCTTCCCATTTATTAGCCACAATAGCTGCCACTTTCTTATGGAGTGCATACATTGTGTTTGTGAGATTGTTGTTACAAGACCATTTCCTCTTCAAATTACTATGTTTAAGTTGAAGCCTTCTTCCTTATTTCCTCAGCTAGTCTTTCATTGTAGTACTTAGGGATCTGACTCATGTAAAGCTGCGAGCTTATTACATCGTATACTCGACGGAATGTTTTATGTTCTTCCTCGCCTATAATTATCCGTAGTTACTGACCTCAATGCCCTTGTGCTTGTAGGGTTGCTTCTGAACTTGTATTTTTACTGTCTTCCCAGTGGCACTCTCTTCCATTTCCGTAACACTCATACGGTACCTTTAACTATCCCAACTCCTATCTGAATAATTTTCAAGGATCACGATGTCATATCTACGAGACTGAATTCCCATGTTAGGGTTCACTATGTTTGTCTTGCACGATTTGTTGATTTGTCTATATCCTCTTGTCTAGCCATAACTAGGCTCTTCCTGAATCAACCGCTAACTATTTGTTGGCCCATTCTCATATCAACATTCTGCGTAATCTTTCTTGGGTTATTTCTTTGTCTTAACTTACATCTCGCACTGGCTCCTTATCTAATAATAACATCTCAGGCAGGAACCTTACTTCCTCTCCTTGACGTCGTGTTTGCATAATGTTCTAGAATTGTTGCATATATATAGGATTTGAATAAGTGCAATCTCATCCCTTATCTCATTTTTATCGCATTCTTCCTTCACCATTCTATAGTTACTAGAACCACTTAATTCTGACTTAATGCCACATCACTCCATATTCCCCACTTTAGGGGAGTACTAAGATTTAGTGATACGATGATCTGCCTATATATGTTTTACCTCATTATTTGGCGTCTTTTCACATCATCGATGACCCTTACTCGCCTTGCAGTAATCCTTCTGTACCAAGGACAACAAATTTCCTTACTCGCGAGGGTGACCCTTAGTGTAACTGGCACATACAATCCTTTAAGCTTAACTTTGCTCACATTGCTTACTTTAGGGAAGCCTCTTCCTGAATGACCATTCTCTGTATTTCTCATGAATCGTTTTTTGTTGTCCATTCTATTATCGCTGAAACGCAATATGAAATTCTCATGATGCCGACCATTATCAAATCACTCAGTCCCTTATTCATGTTTAGTTTATCTTGTTCACTAATCCATACTGCTTTCTATTACTCTAGGGTCTAACTTTTCCTTCTGGTAATCACGTTAGAGTCACGAACTTATTTCTTGAAATGAGTATGTGACTTTATGACCTATACTCTTTTGTTGCCTCAAGGACTGTTACCTCTCGTATTTTCCTTTCCTTATCTATAGACTTTGTAATACTGACACTTTTTTTTATCTAGCATTTCTATCCATGTATCACATCTTACTCATAATTCTTTATTAACTCTCTTCTTATTTCCCTGCTACTATACTTTATTCTGAAAACTTCAACAAGACATTCTTTTGCTTTTAGCTCCCCTTGCTCAATCCACTAGCTCTTCGGGTTGCCTAACATTCTCTCTCTACTAGAGATGGGAGCCACATTAAGATAATATTTATCCCTTCCAGGCTTCCAGTGCCTATCTTTGTAGTACTCATATCTAGTTGTACTATTGTAGAGTGCACTATCTTGGTGTCTTACAAGGAGATCTATTAGCACATTTGCAACATCCTTTGGAAATGTCAACTAATGCTAACAATCCATCCACAATTTTGGGTTACTCTAACACCAGCCGGATCCTGATATCCCATCCTTCTCTTAAAATATATATGTTAGCTCCCATAGGGCATAACTGAGATGGGTGTGGCCGATTGCACATACATCTGTTATTGATGAAGGTAACTCAAAAGGCTTATATTTTTCTGCCTGGATTATAAATACCGATAATCTTCATTAACTGGGTACCTAGTACCCTTCTGACCTTGCTCCTTTTACTTATTGAAGCTTGTATTTACCTTTTGAATCTCTCGTTGCTTTTTACCATATGGGTGGATAGATATTCATGCCTTATGGCTCCATTTCAAAAAGCTCACACGTCTTAGTACAAACATGATCTGCTGGAGACCTTACATTTACTTATCATAAGCATGATGCAAAATTGAGTTCCTCTGACTCAACTCTTCCACAGCCGTATTCAATCGCTTACCAACCGTCTTTCTAGATATAGGCATCATCGTATTATGAATAAGATAGAGTTTAGGAAATTGAGTTCTTATAACTGAGCTCTACCCTACGATCTAGAGTAAGAAAAAAGAGTGACAGTCCTAAATGCCCTGTAGCCTCCTGTTTATAAGGGTGGTGCACAACACACCCATAAATAAGACTCTACTAGACACGGCTTGTAGACTCCCTACGACAGAACTGCTCTGATACCACTTTTCTCACGACCCTCTTTCGTATAATACTATCATAAATAAATGAGCCGGAGAGGCTGTCGTGAGATAAGTAGAATAAAACATTAGTAAAAGATGTGGGTTAGAGGGATTGCTAAGAGAATCGGCTCAGGTATGTTAAGGCTATCCCTTCTTTCTTTTTGGCATGATTCATACGATACAAACAAAATGACTAAATGCACAGCTTTCATAAATGACTCTATTCATAGAAGTACTAGGGGGTGCTTATATTTTTGATTCCTCATGTGAATTATTATTATACCTTCTAGTTATGGATCTTAGAAAAATACATAGTTGATAAAATTTATCTGAAGGCATATTGATCTTATGACATACCGAGAAGTCTTATTAACGCACTTCTTATACATTTCACTCATTTATATATGTACATTGGCCCATGACTAGATGGCATTATATATGCATATATTATATGTATATGGGATATGGGAAAAGGTTACGGCGTTATATACGCAGCACCACCTGATCAGCTGGTGTACGTTAATGATTTGCCCATAGTGGCCGAGATGATATAATGGGATGCCCTCAGAGGCTTGATGATGTTATATACGCATATACCTATGCATGGTATGACATTTATAGGCATATACATGACATTATAAATATGAAATGATTCACAGAGTTATGCAGACTTACATGTTGAGTCTTTTACTCCATGTTTCTCTATGTCTTTTATTTACTATTTTTCATTCCTTACATACTCGGTACATTATTTATACTGACATCCCTTTTGCCTGGAAATGCTACATTTCATGCGCGCAGGTCCCAATAGATAGGTTGAGAGTCCTCCAAGTAGGCTGTCATTTCAGCGGAAGGTGTTGGTGCGCTCCATTTGCTCCGGAGTTGCTTATTTGGTCTGGATGATGTGGACATGTATTGATTAGTATGGCGGGGCCCTGTCCTGACCTTTATGGTATTTATCTACTCTTAGAGGCTTGTAGACATATGTTATGTACATGAAAGATTGTATGGCCTTGTCGCCCTATGTTCAGTATACGAGTGATCATTTTTGTCTTATAGGCCCGTACGTTATATGTATAAGTCGATATATCATGTTGAGTATTCCCTCATGATTTATTATAGTTATCTCATGATAGCCTTTCTAGTTCATTTACATATGATAGTATGATACGAAAAGATACATTACATTAGTACTCGATTGAGTAAGGTACCTAGTACCCGTCGCGGTTGGGTCAGGACAAAAGTGGTATCAGAGCAGTTATGTCATAGGGAGTCTACAAGCCATGTCTAGTAGAGTCTTTTTTATGGGTGTATTGTGCACCACACTTATAAGCAGGAGGCTACACGGCATTTAGGATTGTCACTCTTTTTTCTTACTCTAGATCGTGTGGTAGAGCTCAGTTGTAAAAATTCAAACTATTAAACTCTATTTTATCCGTAATACAACGATACCTACATCCAGAAAGACAGTTGGTAAGAGATTGCATGTGGATGTGGAAGAGTTGAGTCAGAGGAACTCAATTTTGCATGATGCTTATGATGAGTAAATGTAAGGTCTTCAGCAGATCACGTGTGTACTAAGACGTGTAAGCTTCTTGTTAAGGATCCCTAAGGCAAGAATATCTATCAACTCATATGGTGAAAAGAAATGAGAGAATATTTATCTACGAGGCGCCCAGTTAATGAAGATTATCAGTATTTACCATTCAAGAAGAGATATATAAGCATTTTGAGTTACCTTCAACAATAACAGATGTATGTACAATCAGCCACACCCATCTCAGTTATGCCCTATGAAAGCTAACAGATATGGTTTAAGAGAAGGACGTGATATCATGATCCGGCTGGGGTTAGAGTAACCCAAAATGGTGGATGGATTGTTTGCGTTAGTTGACATTCCCGAAGGATATTGCAAATGTGCTAATAGACTTCCTTGCGAGACACCCAAATGGTGCACTCCAAAATAGTATAGCTAGATACAAAGATACACACTGGAAGCCTGGAAAGGATAAATATTATCTTAGTGTGGCTTCCGTCCGTAGTAGAGAGACAACGTTAGGCAACTCGAAGAACCAGTGGATGGAGCAATGGGAGCTAAAAGCAAAAGAATATCTTGTTTAAATTTTCAGAATAACGTGATAGACAGAAATATTAGTAGGGAAATAAGAAGAGAGATAACGAAGCATTATGAGTAAAATATGATACATGGATGACAACGGTAGAAAATAAATAACAGTATGACAGAGTCTATAGTCAAGGGAAGGAAAAGAGGAAAGGTGACAGGCCTTAAGACAACAAAAGAATATAGGCCATAAAGTCATATCCTCATTTCGAGAAATAAGTTCATGACTCCAATACGACTACCGGAAGGAAAAGTTAGATATAGAGTAATAGAAATCAGTATGGACTGGTGAACAAGATAAACTAAACATGAATTAGGGATTGAGTGATTTGATAATAGTCGGCATCACGAGAATTTTAGAGATTGCGTTTCGGCAATAATAGAATGGATGACAGAAGAATAACCTTTAAAGGTAATTCAGGAAAACACTTTTCTAAAGCAAGCAATGTGAGCAACGTTAAGCTTAAGGGACTATGTGTGCGAGTTATACTAGGTGTCACCCCCGTGAGTAATGAAGTTTGTTATCCTTGGTATAAAAGGATTACCCCAAGGCGAGTAAGGGTTATCGATGATGTAATCATACACCAAATATGAAAGGGTAAAACATCTATAAGTAGATCGTCATAGCCTGAATGAACTCAAAAGAGTCTAAGACTAATTAATAGAATTTAGAAGAGATGGAATGCTGCCCTCTTAGTAGAACAAGGGTGTAATTATGATAGATACAGGGTGACCTTTGGACCTTTGATTGAGTAATGATTTGAAAAAAAGGATTTCACGGACGACACGAGATTAGAATACCTCCTATACATAAGACCTAGTGACAATGTATTACGTAGGAGGTTTCAAGTTATCAGCGGTAGATTGTAGATCAACATTGAGGTGAATCAATAATGGATGGATAACCGGGTCTATGAAATAAGATATAGCAATATTCATAAGCTCGACAAAGTACCGAGCGAAGAACGTCAGTATACCTATAGATGCCCAGAGGGATATCTTGTCAAGCTATGTATATGTTTACCAAGTGAGGCCTGGAGATTTGACTAACAACTGGAGGAAAAAGGTGAGAAGAGTCGCATAGGCGCACATATAATGAAAAAGTTGTACAGGCTGCATGACAGAAGGTAGCAATAGTTACGGGATTGGAAGAATTACAACCACAAGTCGTGGTGTGAGAAAGAGGCCTAAAGGGGGGAATGCCCTGGCCTTTGGATTTATTCATAGAAAAATTGCCTAGATGGAAAGGACAGTAATAAAACCATCCGTAAGAGCTATACGGTTATGAGACTGATAAGTGCATCAGTCAACATTCGCATTTTTGAGGTTATTTTGAGGTTATAAATATTATGCTATTTATAACAAGTGATAAGTAAATTCGTGAAGGTGAGAGGGTAAGAAAATCGAAGAAAATGAGTTTCGTCGAAGTTTGACATTTTGAGATAAAATACGGTCAAAGCAATAATACCCCGTATTGATGGACTGGTGCCATACAAGGTGGTACCACATGACCATGATAGTATGGTGAATAAAGTATGTAAACAATAATTAGTATTTGAAGTAATTTAAGATAATTCTTAATTATGTGGATAATTGGTTAATTATTAGTTCAATGAGAGATTAACAGTGTAATTAGGAAAATTTGGATAATTATTAGGTGGGGACATTGACAAGGTGGGTTGCTCTGATGGTAAGCACCCTCCACTTCCAACCAAGAGGTTGTGAGTTCGAGTCACCCCAAGAGCAAGGTGGGGAGTTCTTGGAGGGAAGGATGCCGAGGGTCATTTGGAAACAGCCTCTCTACCCCAGGGTAGGGGTAAGGTCTGCGTACACACTACCCTCCCCAGACCCCACTAGTGGGATTATACTGGGTTGTTGTTGTTGTTGTTGTATTAGGTGGGGACATAACCCCCCCCCCTCCCACGTGGCAGCAAGTGAGAAAAGACTCAAAATCTAATGGTGACTCTTGATTTTAGGTAATTAGGTGGCTTATTTGGGGGAATTTTGTGGCTAAGTAGTCACCTAAGTGGGGCCCACACCCACTTTGATAAAGACATTAAGGTAATATGATAAGATTGTTAGTAACAAAATGGGCAGTCTCAACAAGACCCACTTATGAACCCTTACTATCATGATATTAAAGGTGTAGCGTTTGGGAATGACTACAAGGTTGTAAGGATTTCACAAGTTATTGGAGATCCTCCTTCTAATGATTTTAATGTTAGATAATGGAGAGTTGAGGTTTATGATATGATTACTGATTCTTGGAGAGACCTAGATTACATTGATCAATAGTTGCCAAATTGGTTTCCTTGTTCCGAGATGTTTTACAAGGGAGCCCTTCACTAGTTTGCAACGAAAGACGGTAAGTGTTATGGCCTCGTCGTCTAAGAGAGCACGGTACAATCTTTCTCAAGAATATCATAAGGATGTTTTCGTACTTCAACCAGCTGTTACGTGTTTTTCGCAAAAGATGTGGGTTAGAGGGATTGTTAAGAGAATCGGCTCAGGTATGTTAAGGCTATCCCTTCTTTCTTTTTTGCATGATTTATACGATATAAACAAAATGAGCAAACACACAGCTTTCATAAATGACTCTATTCAAAGAAGTACTAGGGGTGCCTATATTTTTGATTTCCCATGTGAATTATTATTATATCTTCTGTTGATGGGTCTCAGAAAAAATACGTAGTTGATAAATTTTATCTGAAGGCATATTGATCTTATGACATACCGAGAAGTCTTATTAACGTATTTCTTATACATTTCACTCATTTATACATGTACATTTACCCATGACTAGATGTTATTATATATGCGTATATTATATGTATATGGGATATGGGAAACGGCTACGGTGTTATATACGCAACACTAACTGATCAGCTGGGTAAGCACCCTCCACTTCCAACTGATCAGCTGGTATATGTTGATGATTTGCCCACGATGGCCGAGAGGATATGATGGGATGCCCTCAGAGGCTTGATGATGTTATGTATGCATATACCTATGCATGGTACAAAATTTATACGCATATGCATGGCATTATAAATATGAAATGATTCACAGAGCTATTCAGACTTACATGTTGAGTCTTTTACTCCATGTTTCTCTATGTATTTTAGTTACTAATTTTCATTCCTTACATCCTCGGTACATTATTTGTACCGACATCCTATTTTCCTGGGGACGCTGCGTTTCATGCCCACAGTTCCCGATAAACAGGTTGAGAGTCCTCCAAGTAGGCTATCAGCTCAGCGGAAGGTGTTGGTGCGCTCCATTTGCTCCGGAGTTGCTTATTTGGTCAGTATGATATGGACATGTATTGATTAGTATGGTGGGGCCCTGTCCCGACCTTTATGGTATTTATCTACTCTTAGAGGCTTGTATGCATATGTTATGTACGTTAAAGATTGTATGGCCTTGTCGGCCTATGTTTAGTATACGAGTGATCATTGTCACGACCCAAACCAATGGGCCGCGACGGATGCCCGAGTCCTACCTGTCGAACACCCTTAAGCATACGTTTAAGATATAAACATGAATAGTGTTTGTGAGGGAAACCTGCCCAAAAGACATATATAGATAGACATACGCAATACAGTGGGGTGAGCCGGCAAGGCTGCTATAGACAACTATATATACCCATAACTGGAAGCTGACAAGGACACATATTATCCAATTATACATAACTGTCTACAGGCCTCTAATAGAAAATACAATTGTAAAAGGACGGGACTGGGTCACGTCATACCTATATATGTATAGAAGCATATCGTACCAAAATTAAAAGCAGTTCCGGATCAAGTGGAGCACGTCAACTCTCGCTGATCGGGGACCCTAAGAAGGGGGACCATCGACTTGCCTACCTGCACTTGCGGGCATGAAACACATGCCCCGGGAATAGGGCGTCAGTATGAATAATGTACTGAATATGTAAGGCATACAAATCAGTACATAACAAACATAAATGAAACATGGAATAAAGAATTCATACTGTTAGTCAAAACCACTTTGTAAATCCTGAAATATTTATAATGTCATGCACGTGCGCATAAATGTCGTGTCATGCATAGGTATAGGTGTACATAATATCATCAAACCTTTGAGGGCATCCCATCATATCATCTCGGCCACTGTGGGAAAAATCATCAACATATACCAACTGATCAGAGGGTGGTGCGTATGTAATGCCGTAACCTTTTCCCATATTCCATATACATATATATACATATAAATACGCGTATATAACGCCATCTGGTCATGAGTCAATGTACATGTATAAATGAATGAAATGCATGGAAATATGTTAATAATCTCAATATTCCTTTCGGATGAACTTTATTAAATGCGTATCATTCTGAGACCCATGAATAAAAGATATAATAATATGTCACATGGGGAATCAAGAACATAGAGACCCCTAGTATTTTTATGAATAGAGTCGTTTATGAAAACTGTGCGTTTGCTCGTTCCTTCTATATAATTTGGATCATGCCAAAAAGAAAGATGGGATAGCCTTAACATAACTGGAGTAGGAAACAATTTGTATGATATTCTTGGAAAAGGTTGCACCGTACTTCTTTAGAACCGCAAAATTTTACGTTGCTAAAGTTCTAATAATTCTCGTTGGATTGTTTTTTTGTGTAGGAATTGGTTGAAGAATCACGTTGCTAATGTGGAGTTTAGAATCTGATTGAAGTATTGTATTCCAAATATGAAGTGTTGCTAACGTTCTGACATGAAGTCTTTGTATTCAAAATCCTAGAAATGAATATATTAGGTTGAAATTAATATCCTAGAATGAAAGGTGTCTTGAAATTAATGCATTAGGTTGCCACCTAATCATAAATGACCAAGAGTCATTTGTCTAATATGTGGCTTGCTGCCACGTAGGGGTGGGGTGGAAATTTTAAATTTTTATCCAACTTATTAGTTAATTAGATAATGTCCTGTTATCCGGTAATTAACCAATTACCCGCATAATTAAGAATTGTCTCAAATTATTTAAAACTTCTACGCATTTTTAATATACCTTATACATCATACTATCGCGGTCATATGGTACCTTGTGTGGTACTAGTCCATAAATATCGGGTATTATAGCTCGGACCGTATTTTATCCCAAATCGACAACCTTAAACAAAATTCATTTTATTTAATTCGTGTATCATTTACCCTTCATGGCACTTACTTATCGCTTGTTATAGATAACATAAATTCGTTAACCTCAAGATAATCTCATCCCCGAGTCTACGTCGATTAACTGAAGATGAAACTTTAACGTACGAAAACACGAGACGTAACAATCATTTTGGTCTTATAGGCACGTACGTCATATGTATAAGTCGGTATATCATGTTGAGTATTCCCTCATGCCTTATTCTAGTTATTTCATGACAGCTTTTCTGGTCCATTTACCAATGATAGTATAATACGAAAAGATACGTTACGTTGTCACTCGGTTGAGTAAGGTGGTGGTGCCCGTCGTGACCCATCAGTTTGGGCTGTGACAACCATGGTAGGACAAGCAGAATACAGTAAGTTACCATTCAGTTATGTAAGCAGGTTTACTAGTAATTCATGCCAATAAAGTGCACCACATCATTCCCTTTTAGTCAAGTTGTCATGATAGGTACACATGAATCATTTTATCTTAACTGTACAGAACAACATAACATCATGAACAAGACTGCCAAGCAGAGTCACTTAGCTAGGTAAATAGATAAATATATGAACATGAGCATAACCATTAATGAGAATTAGTCAATAGCCTAGACCAAAGCAGTATGATACTAAGGGTTGAGACAACACAATGATGCATGTATAAGCATCTTAGCTAATTGAACAGGTCCTTCAAAGCTCGAAAGCTCAAGAACATTATTTGGCCGACTTAATCAAAATGGCAGTATAAACATAGTCATTGTCCAATCAACAGGGGTAGACCACGTGTAGTTACTAACACAGGGTTTGATTCAACCAACATCGGATTAACAAGTTTGTTCATGAGAGCAACAATATTGTAAGACCATCTTGACTAGCTAGGAATGAAAAAAGAACAGAGTCCAGTTAACCATCCCAAGGCATTGATTTAACAGAGATAAACATAACTAGGAACAAGTCTCATTAGTTTAAAATAAGAATAACACAAATGTAGAACACAATAGACAGAGTCACATATCACGGTTGAACAACATCAACAACAGATAATCAACTGAGGAAATATCAAAAACAAAGAACTACATAACTAATTGAAGATTGGGGGGGGGGGGGGGGTCAATGTTCACTAATCTTTTTCGGAACAGCAAACCAAGTGGAGGAAGTTAGTATATGTCTAAGAACCCACCCTCACAATCAACCAACATTAATCAAACTCGAGCAAGAATGGAAGAAAATAAAAGAAAAATTAGAGAAGAACTTCTGAATATTTAAACCAATAGTGATTTCTTTTATGTTAGTGTGTGTCTGCGTGTTCATTCAACATTTTTCTGTCTATATTTGGTGAGAGCATTAAAAGCTCTATTTATAGTAGAATTGAAACCTTAGGGCTTCATTTTAATTCACAGATAGTGGGAAGTGATGATTGAAGGCTGATGAAAGCAAAAGGGTAAAAGTAGAAGGAAATAAGGGTCGATATTTTACCTTGGCATGAAGATGGTGGAATAGGTCGATTATTGAAGAGTAAAGGGCCACCAGTCAAAGTCTATGTCCTAAGGTCATTGCGTTTGGCCTCTGGACAAGGAATCATGATAATGAGGTCAAGATTCGTGGCTTGCATGTGTTGATTCGAACGAACATGGGAAGGAATGATTATATTCTTGTTTGCATCTTTTGGTCTAGGGTTTCAAAGATTGGGATTCAAATTGTGGTGAGGAAAATACCAATTACTGACGGGATTCTTGGATGAATAAGACACTAGGGATGTTTTTTGGTTGATTTGAGTGGCCTTGCACGAATTTGTGCAAGGTTTTGGGACTGATGGGGTCTAGGAGATGAGAGAAAAGGGAGAGAGAAGGGAAGGAGAGCGGCCGGTAGTGGTAAAAATGATTAGGGTTTTGGGGGTGGGTTTCTTGATTAAAATTAGAGACGGGGGGGGGAGCCGTTGGATTATTTTGATCAAATGATCAACGACTCTAGATTTTCGGAGACTAAAAATGGATAAAAGGTTTAATTATGGAAAAATGAGACTTGTTAGATCCTTTTGATCCAACAGTTGCAATGACACACTAAAGTATTTTTAAAAAAGAAACTAGGATTAACTATGGACCGTTGATGGCTTTAATCAACGATCCAGATATGTTGTGTTAGTTGTGTGGGTGTTTGGGGAGAGGTGATGTGAGATGAAGTGATTGGTTCACAACGAGTGGCACTGATTGCCAACTAGGACTGGATAAGGGTTGCCGGACCGGGTTGTGAGTGATTGGGAAGGTGTTTGGGCCAAACTGAGCTGGATAGAGATTTAAATTATAGCCACATTAAATTAAATTATACCTTTGTAATTGTAGCCTATTTTAAGTTTTAACCCTTTTGTCAAAGATACTCACTTTGCAGAACCTGTGCAGCTCAATAACATGTATAAAATATGGAAATATTTTCCAGAAATGAAATTATAGAATAAAGAATATCAGCATTAAAGGTGCACGACTGGTATAGGGTAATAAACAAACTCTACCAATTAGACATATTCTAGAAGTACAACTTGCACTAACCTTGTTCAAAGAGGTATGCACCATATAATATGTGTGTTCCATACTCATACATGATTGTAAACTTATGCCCAACATGATCCGTTTCTGTATTAATTGCCAAATAACACGTTAAAAAAACCTTTATATCAAATATATCAACGCATGATGGCAATTGCGTTATCACGTTAATCCAATACGCTATCGTCAACTCAACAAAATATGAGATATCATCTCCACATATGTAAACTAATCTTGGCAACCAAATTATCAAATAATTACATAGGCAAAAATTAGCATGTTAGATTTAACGCATAAATCATAAAAATACATGACAAACACAAATAATTCACAGGAATATTCAACAATGTCACCCCCGTACCACCACATAAACATCATCAACAAAATCACCCCAACCCATCACACAACATCACCCACAATGCCACTCTTATTTCGCTGCCTGTGCAATATCAACAAATTCCACCCTTATTTCAGCACATGCACATATCACCACCCTTATTTTGCTACATGGGCTAGACCAAAAACACGCCACCTTTATTTCACCCCATGCACAACAATAATCACAATCGTATAGCAAAGACCTCATGCCAACACCCAATTACAGACACACAAAAAAGACCTCGTGCCATAATATCATCAGAATCTCACATCAAAGACCTCGTGTCACAATATCAATCCACCCAAATGTCCACACGTGCCATAATCACAACATATATAATAAGCCAAATTTACATCAAAGATATAAGCCATAAATTTTATCAACAAAATGTACAAGAACATGACAAAAACGAAATGCAGATGAGTGTTTAACATATAAGGCATGACTATGGCTAAATTAATTATAGCAACCAAGTTTAAAGTAGCCATACAAAGGATCACATATGTGTCACAGAGTGCACACATCCCAATCACGGTACAACACAACAACAAGTACGGATGTGTATTCATAACATACGTGTATCTACATCCGAGGCAAGTATGGAAAAGCGATTCGAATATGACTCCGAATATATATGTTTCATCCAAAACTAACTCCAAATAGGGGATCAAATCTCTATTTTTCACTTTACAAACATTTTTCCAGCCCCCCTCCCCCAAATTTCTCTCTTAGATTCACCAATCAATTGTCAAAATCAAATATTGAATCATGAATAATAATCAAAACCGACTTAAGAACACTTACCCCAATCCAAGTGGTGAAAATGGCCTCAACAATCGCCTTAATCCGAACTCCCAATCTCGAAATATGATAAAATAAGTTAAAGCCCAAAAGAAAAACTTAAAAAGTACTTCCCATAAGTACCCTTCACGATCACGAGATCTACTTCACGATTGTGAAGCAAAAAGATGAACAATGCCAAAAATAATCTTCACGTTTACCTTACTAACCCCGCAGACGCGTTGCCCAAAGATGAAAACCATTGCGCGATCGCGGCCAGGACCATGCGAACGTTAAGGAGGCGACCATCGTGTCGCAAACGCAAAGAGGAAAAACCACATAGCTCCAATATACACTACGCGAATGTGATAGTTCCTTTGCGAGCGTGAAGAACACTTGAGGCACCATAAACCAACAATGCCCAACACGTCCAAAATGGTCCAAAAGCATACCGAAAAACACTCGATCCCCCCGAGACTCGTCTCACCAACAAGTCCCAAGACACAACACTAACCTACTCAAGGCCTAAATTCACATAAAATAACATCAAAACCATGAGTCGCCAATCACGATCAATCTCTTAAGTTAATAAAGTTCAAACTTCAATCCATGCGCCAGATTTATGTTTACCAATCTGGAACCCAACCAAACTTTGCACATAAGTTCCAAATGATAAAACGAACCCATTTCAACTTTCGAAACAACCATCTGAACTTGATATCGCCAGAATCAACTCCTGATCAAACTTATGAACTTATATACCTTCAAATTGCTAACTTTCGCTAAAAGGAGCCAAATAAACCTAGGAACCTCTGAACTTAAATACGGATAAAAGTCTAAGTCCAAAATCACCATATGAACCTATTGAAAACCTCAAAATACGAATCAAAGAACACACAAAAGTCAAACCTTGGTCAATTCTTCAACTTAAAGCTCCCAAAATGAGAATTACTCTTCCGAATCACTCTCGAATTGTTCGAAAATCAAAACCAACCACCCACACAAGTCGTAATACATCAGATGAAACTATTCAAAGTATTGAACCACCAAAGGGAATGCTAATACTCAAAACATTTAATTGGGTCGTTATAACGATCTCCCACTAACACAGCCCCTTGTCGCATCTGCGAAGAATCTGTCATATATGCGGCTCCACATATGCAATTAGAAATGGGAATCTGTGCTAAATTCTGAGCAAGACCAATACTGTATCTATGCATAATTGCCCGCTTATGTGAAAGTGCAGGTGCGATCAGCCAAATGCTTCCGCCACCTCGCACCGGCACAAAATCCATCACAGACGTGACACACCAAAAACAGCTCTCCCAAACTACTTCTAAATGATCTGAAACCAATCCGAAATATACCTGAGCCCCCCTCCTCGCCCCCTC
>AWOL01S0036991.1:5956-19293 GCA_000715115.1 Nicotiana otophora | reverse complement strand
AAAGGATACAAATAATCTTCAGGCACTTGTTCAATTTCCTGTGAACATGGCAGAGGAGCAACATATGGCTGTTCAGGAGGTGGCAATGCCTAGCATTGCTAATGTCACTTCCAGCAAGATGTGTATAAGAGACAGCTCTACCGTCGGGTGCATCTACTACGTGCGTTCTCACCATCTGTGAGAGAATAATAGAAGGATACTTAGCACAATATCAACTGTATGATAGGAGATGAAGAATGAGAGTTTTTCTAACACACCCTAGCCTCGAAGATAAGTACGAACGTCTTTGCACTGTTCTGCAAGACTAACTAGGTTTGCTCAGGACTCGTGAGACCTTTGTGAACCTGAAGCTCTGATACAAAATTGTCACCCTCCAGAACCTATAATAGGTCACGATGGTGCCTAATGCCACTGTTAGGCAAGCCCAGACGTTATCCTCCACTTTAATTATTTCTTTTTAATTTTTAAAAGCATAAGTTTCCTTAAAAACACCGAATAAAAGCTAAATCTCTGCAACCGTACATACTTCTTTCTCACAAATATTAAGTGTGAATAATACATAAACCACAGTGACAATAATTATAAGTACAACTGTGCATAAATGCAAGAGAAAGAATAAATGCTAGATACAAACTACTACCACAATTGTCCGAAGTAAAATAGATTGGAACACTAAACAAGGTAGAAGCAAAATCCAGTGCTGCAGATCAAAGCAAGGCAAGTAGCTCACCACTAAGTCTTCGTGGAAGTGTGTCTACGCACCCGTGTGACCATTGGAAGTACCTGTCTCAGTACCTGCACATTCAGTGAAGAAGTGTAGTGTGAGTATGTAAAACAGCGCGTACTCAGTAATTATCTACTCCAACCTCGAAGAAGTAGTAACGAGGGGTCGACTTGACACTTACTAATGGTCAAACGGTAATAAAATATATAATGTAGACATGGAGGATGTGCAACAAGTAGTAACGAAACAAATAAAATATTAATAGTAAATTTCCAATGTGGATCTATACCAAATCTCTAAAATGTCACAATCGGCCTTGAAGACACGAACTTTACTGTTACTGTTGTTCCCTTTTTTCTCGTGAAAGTGTAAATCGACATGTGACAACTCTTTTTAATGGGTATGTAAAGAGAATATTCGCCACCCAATGATTTTGAGGTGCTTTAGGGCACCTAGTTTCAAATAACTCTATTTTAACTAGTCTGTGTAAGAAACGATTGGGTAAGGGCTCAAATTACCTCAAAGAGAAGGTGTTAGGCACTCATTGAGGTCAACAACTATGGGTCCCGACCGAAGTTTACACTATGTGGGATTATCGGATCACAATTGTCCTAAGTTATGATATAAGTGTGGGAAGATAAGAAGTTTAAAGGTTCCATTGTGAACAAGTGTAAAGAAAATCAGGTCAAGAATTAAACTATATAGATAGTCAATACAAGTGTTTAGAGGTTACAAGGTACAACATAATTATTCTATATTCAATGACTAAGTGTGAACAATAAACATGTAAAGGAGAGGTGTGCTAAGGTTTTTACCATAAAGGATCACCCCCTTGTAATACTTCACAACTCTTTTAGAGTAAGGGTTGCTCATATTATTCAGAGGGCACGGACTATCATCTCCTGCTACCTGATTACTATGTTAAAGTTATTTACTTAAAGCACTCTAATTCAATTCCAAACTGTCTCCTATGCGTGCGCTACCCATCCTATGCCTATGGTCCAGGAGGATTTTGACCTACTATTTGGGAGGTTCTAGACACTACTTAGGATGCTCAAAATGATAAAACTAAGCACGCATTCAAAACATATAGGACTTCACACAAAGTCAATAAATGGCTCAAGTTGGCCTTCACACGTAAGCAGCGAATTGCACGTAGGTAGACAGTTTCAAATTAGAACACGTTAAGTCATTAAGTCCTATAAACATGGTCTCTATGTGATTCTGATTTCCAGTATTGTACATGCAGCATTACAACTTTAGACTAATGCATTGGCAGATTAAAGGTATTGCAGGTCCTATAGGTATGATCTCTAATTGTTTTCACAATGAGGTGGTATAACTGTTTGAAAGCGTGATGTTTAGCTTAAAGTATATATATATTTTTATGTATATCACCTCAGGTTTTACTCTTGTTTCATGGATTTAGGATGTAAAATGTCTTGATTTATATTAATTCGAGGTATTGTTATGTCTAGCAATCATTCGGGAGGAGTTAGGGGTGAAAGGTGCGAGATTAGATCCAAAACGGACCAAAACAAAGGGAAAAGGGGCATATCCAGCGCCACAGGCAGTGCCCCACGCTACCTGTGGCACCCCAGAAAGAACGTGAAATTTACCAGCACCAGGGACGGTGCCTAGCACTGCGCTGGACGTTTGTGATGGGATTTCTATCCAACTTTACCCGGGACAAGGTTATTTTGGTCCTAAAACTGCCCAACACGTATAAAAGCAAGACTAAGCTTATTTTTAGAGACGGACGCCACTTTGATGGGAGATAACACACGAGAAACATTCGGGAGCGAAGAGATCTCATTTTACTTCATCTTATCTTAGTATTTTCAATTATCCAACACTTATGAAATTGTTTGCCATTATCATGAGTGGCTAAAACCCATAGTTCGTGGGTTGTGATTTAGCCATGAATATTGTTGTTTAATGTTGACTTAACCTCGATATATGGTTGTTTCTTCAATTCTGTGATTAATTGCTCAATGGTCTGGCCAGCAGTTAGGTTCTATTTACTATCTATGCTATGCTTGGAAAAGCCATATTTAGATTAGAGAAGAATTGAAGAGAGGATGATCATAACTCTAGGGGGGGCGGATTTGTGGTTAGGATAGGAATATACCTAGTCACCTTGCTTAATTAAATATCATAATCTTAATGCGTTCTTAATAGATTGATTCCATAGGAATATAGTCGTTAGTCTATTTTGAATAGGCGAGTAGTACTTTGGGAGAAGGCTATGAGAGCAATTATTGATTAATTAGCAACCATGAGTGAATTGTATGAAAGGGAGAGTTAACTATAGCACAGTAGGATTGGTGAATCGATCACAACCCTGGAATATTTATCTCTATTGAATATATAAAAATCATTTTACGGCTTAATAAAGTAGTTACTACTTAGAATTGTAGTTTAGTATAATCACATTCTTGATATCGAATTTGGCTTGACTGAATAACAATGTTGGTGAATTTAGTGGGTAGTTGATACAAGTCTTTGTGGGTTCGACACTCAACTTATCATTTTATTGCTTGTACGACCACGTAACCTTGCATGTGCGTTTGGGAGAAACAAGTTTTTGGCGTCGTTGCCGGGGACTTGAATATTGACTACTTTCTTGTTTTTGCTGTCATTATTTATTTCATCCAGTTTAACGTCACTTGATTGTTTCTCTGATCTCAGGAACTGTAAATGAATGCGCAGGGTCAGAAGCCAGGACAGACTTCAAGGCTTTGACCCCGAACCTGAGAGAACATTTCATAGGAGGTTGAGGGAAGCAAAGGATACAAATAATCTTCAGGCACTTGTTCAATTTCCTGTGAACATGGCAGAGGAGCAACATATGGCTGTTAAGGAGGTGGCAATGCCTAGCATTGCTAATGTCACTTCCAGCATTGTGAAGCCTAGGATCACTGGTCGCTTTGTGCTAAAATAGAGCATGATCCAACTACTTTATGCGAATGGGCAGTTTATGGGTCTTCCGCACGAGGATCCACAATAGTATATCCTTCATTTCTTGGGGATTAGTGATAATTATATCACTAACAGAGTTACTCTAGACTACGTGAGGCTCATACTTTTCCCATTCTCTCTGTTGGGGGAAGCAAAGCTATGGCTGAAGGTAGAACGGGTTAATTCTATTACATCATGGAATAATCTAGCAAGGAAAAGTTTGGCAAGGTTCTTTCCTTCAGGCAAAAATGCAAAGATTAGAAGTGAGATAGTCGCATTCAAACAAAAATTGGGGGAGTCTTTATACTCAGCTTGGGAGAGGTTCAAGGGGCTACTCAGAGATTGTCCTCATCACAATCAGACAAACGAAGTGTTAGCTCACACTTTCATAGAAGAGCTACATCCTGAAACAAAAATTGTGGTGGATGCTGCAGCTGGAGGGCAAGTATTGGACAAACATTTTGACGAGATATATTCATTATTGAACAAATTCTCCAAAATCAATCCGGATTGTCAAGGAGAAATGGGCAGACACACGGTGGAAAAATCTATAGGGGTTCTCGAGATAGATGTCGTCTCGGCATTATCAGCGCATATTTCTACACTGACCAACCAGGTCAATCAGATGACCTTGGTTATTAACAATCAACAAGATCAACTTGTGCAGCATGTTCAATTGTTTTGTGAAGTATGTGGAGAGGGTCATACGAGTGACTTATGCCCAGTAAATCCATAGTCTATCTTCTTTGTGGGTAATGCAAATAGGGGCCAGACAAACCAGTATGGGAAAACTTATAATCCCAATTTGAGGAACCACCCAAAATTCTCTTGGGCTGGAAATCAAGGTGCTCAAAATCAATACTGATCACAAGCACCTCAACAACAATATAGGCCACCTCAGGCTGAACAACAGGCAAACTCAACAAGTCACATTGAGGAAATGATGAAGAAACTGATGGCTGACCAGTAGGCCCACACAACAGAGATGATAAAGAAAGTGATGGTTGACCAGCAGGCCCAAGCCGCACCAATGAGAAATTTGGAGCGCCAAATGGGATAACTTGCCAGTGCCCAAAATACTCGACCAATTAGAGCTCTTCCAAGTGACACTGAAGTTAATCCTAAGGAATCCATTAATGTCGTGTCATTGAGGAATAGGAGACAATTAGAAGATGTCCCGTCAAAAAAGATAAAATAGGCGACTTTTAATGAGAGGCCAACCATTATAGAATCAAAATCAGAAAAATCAAAGGAATCGGAGAAGCCAGCTGAGGAGGCAGTGGCTGAGCAACCCCCACCATTAGTTGTGAGGCCACCACCTTTGTTCCCTCAATGATTGTAGAAAATGAAGGATAATGTCGCGTATAAAAAGTTTCTTGATATCTTAAAGCAGGTGCAAATAAATATTCCATTGGTAGACATCTTGCAAGAAGTTCCCAAATATGCAAAATACATCAAGGACATAGTGGCAAATAAAATGAGGTTGGCTAAATTTGAGACTATGGCACTCACTGAGGAATGTACCTCGAGAATCCAAAGAAAGGTAGCTTAGAAATTGAAGGATCCAGGTAGTTTCACTATCCAAATCTCGATTGGTAAGCATGCAGTCGGGTGAGTTTTGTGTGATCTTTGAGAGAGCATCAATCTAATGTCGCTCTCTGTGTTAAGATAGTTGGGTTTGGGTGAGCCGCGCCCAATAATGGTAATCTTACAGTTGGCTGATCTCTCCCTTACTCATCTGGAAGGAGTGATTGAAGATGTGTTAGTTTAGTGGGTTCTTTCATATTCCCTACTGATTTCATTATGTTGGACTACGAGCCTGATCAGGAAGTCCCATTTATTTTGGGGCATCCATTCTTCGCCACGGGCCGAGCTATTATTGATGTATGCTAAGGAAAAATGACGATGAGAGTATGTGATCAAGTGGAGGTATTTAATGTGTACAAAGCACTCAGATTGCCAGCCCACAATAAAGAGCTATCCATGATTTATGTAGTGGAAAGCAATGCTACATCATTGGTGCCTTATATGAGCCCCATAGACCCTCTTGAACGAGCTTTGATTGGGAATGAAGAGGGCATTGAAGATAAGACGATGGGCAAAATTGAGAAAGTACTTAACACGTCATGTAATTGTGTCCATGGTTTTAGGAAGTTTGAGGAGTTGGGCAGGCCTATTACTCTGACCTTTCCTAAGCCATCTATTGAGGAAGCTCCAAAGCTAGAATTAAAGCCTCTTCTAGCATATATGCGCTATGCTTATTTGGGGAACTCAGAAACATTGCCATTAATTATCTCGTCCAGCCTAACTAATGTACAAGAAGAAATATTGCTCAGAGTACTTTGCACGCATAAAAGGACTATAGGGTTGACAATTGCTAACATCAAAGGAATCAGTCCATCATTTTGCATGCATAAAACTTTTTTGGAAGATAGACACCGCCCCAGTATGGAGCAGCAAAGGAGATTAAATCCTATCATGAAAGAAGTCGTGAAGAAGGAAGTGATTAAGTGGCTCGATGCAGGTATCATCTTTCCTATCTCTGACAACAACTAGGTAAGCCCAGCGCAATGTGTGCCTAAGAAGGGAGGGATGACTGTGGTTGAGAATGAAAAAACATGAGCTAATACCTACTCGCACTGTGACGGGGTGGAGAGTTTGCATTGATTACAGAAAACTCAACAAAGCAACCCGCAAGGACCATTTCCCACTTCCATTCATTGACCAAATGTTGGACATATTAGAGGGGCATGAATATTACTGCTTCATTGATGGTTATTCATGGTACAACCAGATCGTCATATGCCCGAGGATCAGGAGAAGACTACTTTTACTTGTCCTTATGGCACTTTCGCCTTCAAGCGAATGCCGTTTGGTCTTTGTAATGCACCATCCACTTTCCAGAGATGTATGATTGCTATATTCACTAATATCGTGGAAAAATTTGTGGAAGTTGTTATGGATGATTTTTCAGTCTTTGGGTCTTCTTATGATGATTGTTTGAAGAATTTGAGCAAGGTATTGGCTCGTTGTGAACAAATCTGGTATTGAATTGGGAAAAATGCCATTTTATGGTGCAGGAAGGCATTGTGTTGGGTCACAAAGTGTCTAGGAGTGGCATTGAAGTTGATAAAGCGAAGGTGGAGGCGATTGAAACTCTGGACACCCTTCACAGAAATGGGTGGAGCTTTATTAAAGATTTTTCTAAAAATGCTACTCCTTTGTGTAGGTTGCTTGAAAAATATGTAACTTTCAATTTTGATGATGCTTGTTTGAAAGCATTTGAAGAGCTCAAAAAGAAGTTGGTGGCTTCCCCCATTATTGCGGCACCTGATTGGTCCTTACTATTTGAGCTTATGTGTGATGCAAGTGACTATGCTATTAGGGCAGTGCTAGGACAAAATGTTTTATTCCAACTACTATGCGAGTAAGACTCTTGATGATGCGCAGTTAAATTACACAACCACTAAAAAAGAGTTGTTAGCTGTGGTGTGGGCCTTTGAGAAATTTCGGGCATATTTGGTAGGAACAAAAGTCATAGTCCATACCGATCATGCAACAATTAGGTATCTATTTACAAAAAAGAATCTAAGGCTAGATTGATGCGCCGGGTTTTGTTGTTGTAGGAATTTGATATTGAAATACGAGATCGAAAGGGCACAGAGAACCAAGTAGTTGACCATTTATTAAGGCTGGAAAGTCATGATCACTTGGAGGAAGGTGGCCAAATTAAAGAAGTATTTCCTGATGAGCAACTTTTTGCTATCACCCAAGACCCTCCCCCATGATAAGCAGACTATGTGAATTATCGGGTGAGCGGGGTACTTTCTCCTGAAATTGAATCTGAAGCTAGAAAGAGGTTTATACATGATGTGAACTTATACTATTGGGTTGAGCCATATTTGTACAAGTAGTGTGCTGGTCAAATGATGAGGAGATGCATACCAGAAAAGGAGGTCGAACTAGTATTGTATGATTGTCACGCATCACCCTATAGGGGCCATCAAGAAAGAGATAGAACAACTGCAAAGGTATTACAGTCTGGTTTATTTTGGAAAACATTATTCAAGGATGCTCATGCATTTGTTAAGAAGTGTGACCAGTGTCAGAGAACAGGAACAATCACAAAGAGGCATGAGATGCCTTTGAATAATATCCTGGAGATCGATATTTTTGATGTACGGGGGATAGCTTTTATGGGACCATTCCCATTTTCCAGAGGAAACAAATATATTTTGCTAGCAGTTGACTACGTGTCAAAATGGGTAAAGGCGATCGCTTGCCAACAAATGATGCCATGGTGGTAGCCGCGTTTGTGAAAAAAGAACATATTTTCAAGGTTTGGAAGTCCACGTGCTTTGATAAGTGATGAAGGGACACACTTTTGCAATCGGTTGTTGAAACATTCTAGCTAAATATTGAGTCCGCCATAGAGTTACGACGGCATATCATCCTCAAACAAGTGGACAAGCTAAGGTGTCGAATAGATAAATAAAGCAAATATTAAAGAAGACGGTGAGTGTGAATAGGAAGGATTGGGCTGTAAATTTAGATGATGCCTTGTGGCCATACAGAACTGCATACAAAATGCCAATTGGGGCGTCGCCTTATAAGCTTGTGTATGGGAAGGCATGTCACTTGCCTGCTGAACTTGAACACAAAGCGTATTGGGCCATTAAAAAGTTTAATATGGACCTTGAAATCCCGAGCGAGAAAAGACACTTGCAGTTGAATGAATTAGATGAGTTCAAGTTGCACACTTATGAAAATGCTAAGCCTTACAAAGAGAAGACAAAACGATGGCATGACATGTATATCAAGCCACGTCACTTCGAGCCAGGCCTAAAAGTATTATTGTTCAATTCTAAGCTAAGGCTATTTCCTTGAAAGTTAAAATCGAGATGGTCAGGCCCTTTTGAGGTAGTGAGAGTCACTCCTTATGGTGCAATTGAGATGCGAGCTTTAAATAGAGAAAGAAAATATTTGGTGAATGGACACAGAGTCAAGTATTATTAGGGAGGAATAATTGACTGTGAGAAGACCAAGGTTGTACTCGCTGATGAGTAAGCGAGACTCTGTGTCGTACCGCGACGTTACATCAGGCGCTTGTTGGGAGGCAACCTAATGTTTATTGCTTTCATAGCTTAGCTTTCTAATTATTTTAGTTAGAGTTGACTAGAATTTGCATTTTTTTTATAGGCATAGAAATTATAGGTAGAATGCTGTGGGATATGTAAATTAGATATATAAAAAGGCTCAGGGGATCGGGAAGTTAAAAATTTAACCCCACAATATCCATGTAAGTCCCGAGTTGCTCATTGTGAATCGATTACCCGAATAAGCTGGTGTCAACAGACATCCGTGATCAATATGTAATTCAAATTCTCTTGTTATGTTGTACTACTATTTGAGAATTTGTTCAAAGTATAGGTTGCATATCTAAATGCCATGACTTCAAGTTGTGTTTCAAATGAAAGCTAATGAAAGATTATGTATGAAGTTGTGGTGTGCCTAAGACTCCTATTTGGTCAAATGTATGCTTAAATGTCTTGAATAAAAATGCCTTGTTGTTGGAAAGTCCATGATAATGGTTGAAAGTAAAAAGGTGTGCATGAAATACGAATCACGTAATGCAAAATGTTAAATATGAAACACAGCCAATGTGCCAAGAGAAATAATACAATTGGGAGCATTAGTGCTAATGAAATGAAGAGATGTGCAAGAAATATGAAATGGGATGATTGATAGAAAAGGGTGATATCTCACATGAGACGGCCTAGCCAACCGGGCAGTGATCGGACGCCATACCGCACACATGGTAGTGACTATGTTAGAATTGTAATTGAAATTGTGATTTGGTTGATGTCACGCATGAGACGGCCTAGCCAATCGGGTCGTGATCGGACGCCATGCCGCACACATGGTAGTGACTATGTTGGAAATTGTAATCGAAATTGTGAATAGTGGTATACCGGTACCAAAGTTTTCCCAACTTAAAATTTGGAAATTTATTTAAAAACTTATACTATCTCTAATTTGATATTTGGTAATTGTTTGAGGCTTTAACTGATATTATGACTGTCCTTACTTGCATTACTACTCGTTTCGTTGAGAGAGTGTTTAGTCATATATACTATTACTATCTGACAGTACTAACGTCCCATTTGCCGGGGGTGTTGCATCTTTAGTGGATGCAAGTGGTTCCACAGCAGGCGGCACTGATCTGCGATAGCACTACACACTTTTCCCATCTGATTTGGTGAGCCCCACTTCACTTGGGATCATGTATCTTTTGTTCATTTTATCACCATCTTTTGAGGTATAGATGTAGCCTTGTTTCTGGAACTATCATTGTACTCTTTTGTATCTAATAGAGGCTCTGTAGACATAGCGTGGGTGGTATGTTGGAGTGGGGAAAGTCAATCTAGTAATCTTGTAATAGGGTCACACGTTCCACATTAAACTATGAAAAAGTATGTATTTTGGAAGCTTATAAATGTGCTATGGGTATTTGAGTTATGCGGTATATCATGTGATTATATATTAATTTATGGTTATGTCTTGATACAGCTTGTTCAGACTTATACATTGTGTAGATGCGAGATACAGGTCTTATAAGAAATCTGGATATTGGAAATTGGATTCTAAGATTTACGGGCTAAGGTTGAAGTAAGGATTTTCAGTTATGTTGTGTCATCAGGCTTATATGGATTAGGGTGATGTGGAATCACCCCCGGGTATGTGCATGGTAAGGTTACACAGTGATTTGATGGCATAATAACAACTCTGGGCACGTTCGAGGAAGAACGTAAGTTTAAGTGTGGGAGGATGTAACGACCCGACCGATAGTTTTCAGCATTTGCACTTCGCTCGTTGTTTGGGGGCACGAGTAGCGCAGTATGATGTTTTATGACTGGTGTTAATAGGTCTGCAGTGATTATGCGGCCCGCATACCTATTCTACGGTCGCATAATGCACCACAGAACAGGTCTGCGGTCTCATAATGTATCGGGTGACTCGACCATTTTTGCATTTTTAGAGCTATGGAGCTTAGATTGAGGCGATTCTTGAAGCAATTTTTACCATGTGGAATGGGGTAAGTGTTCTCTACTCATTTTTTATTTTATATCATGAATCTATCTTCGTTTTTGGCATTTGATTGAGGGTTCCAAAAGAGAAAATTGGGGGTTTTAGCCTAAAGTTTCATTATGCGAATTGTTGAGTTTTGAACATCGATTTGGAGTCGGATTTGAGTGAAACTAGTATGGTTGGACTCTTAATTGAATGGGTTATCGGATTTGTTGAGCCTTTTCGGGTTCCGAGGTGCGGGCCCAGGTTGGACGTTTTGGGCAATTTTGGGGTTTTGATTAAAGATTCAACATTTATCGATGGGTTTATTTCCTTTGGCATTATTTGATGTAGTGGAGTTGCTTTTGGCTAGTTTTGAGCTGTTCCGAGGTAAGTAACACTTCTAAACTTAGTGCTGAGGGTATGAAACCCCGAATTACGTGCTGTGTGATTGGTGTTGAGGTGACGCACATGCTAGGTGACAGGCGTGTGGGTGTGTGGGCATGTGCCGTGTGAATTGTGACTCTGTTATTCCTGTGGTACTATGTAGTTACCTGATCTTATCAATAACCATGAAATTTCTACGTACTTGAGCTATTGTGTTGTGACCCATGTTAGAAACCATGTCTAGGCTACATGCTTATCTTGTTGATACCCACTGAGGTCATTTTTGCTGTTGAGCTATCTGCTTTCATTAAATTACATACTCAGTCATACGCATTCATATGCATATAATATCTCAGTCTCTGTTACCATTTATTGACACATCGTATCATCATTTTGGGTTAGTTTCATGGCATTGTGAGCCTGAGAGACTGGAGAGATTGACAACTGAGTGAGGCCGAGGGCCTGAGTGTGAGTGATATTATGGGATCGGGCTGCACACCGCAGTATGTTATATTTATTACATTTATGGGATCGGACTACACGCCACTTTGAGTTTTTACCGATTTATGATAGCCCTTGGGTTGTAGGAGCCCCTCATGAGTCTACACACACCCCAGTGAGCGTGGTTAATTTATATTGCGAGATGGATCTTCCCTGGACATGGATCTTTTCCGAAGCATTTATACTTGGGGATGCATCTTCACCATGGGCTGGATTGGCCCTACTTAGTACTGAGTGACTGATGGTCAGTTGATGTATATATTTCGGGATGGATCTTCCCTGGGCCGGATTGGCCATATACAGAACTGAGTGATTGATCATGATGACTGGAAAGTGTGAGACAATGAGATTGAGTAATCTGAGAGTGTGAGTGCATGAGTTCATCTCTAAGATACATTGCATTGACATGCACACATGACATACAAGCATAGAGATGTATTTTCCTCATGCTGTACAACATCAAATGTTATATGGCTTCTCACACATGTTGACATATGGGCATAGAGATATATTATACACTTGCTACCTAGAAAGAAAATGAAACAACTTATTTATTATTGAAAGGATTTTTAGAAAAACAATTGCAGTTTTCAAACTTACTCATATTTTTGGCAACTTCGGTAAACGACTTGGGTTTTCACTAATATACTAGAAAGGCAGAACTATTTTCAGAAATCATGATTTAGCTGAGCATTCTATCTCTGAGTTACTTCTTTTATTACTTGCTTTACATTGTTACAGATTGTTATTGGCTATTGGTGTCGGACCCGTCCTTTATTCCAGCTCGTCACTACTTTCAACGTAATGTTAGGTTTGTTTCTTATTGAGTACATTAGGATGATTGTACTCATACTACTCTTGTACACCTTCCGTGCAGATGTTGGTTGTTTATGTTGCTGTGATCGACGAGAGTTGGAATTGAAGACGTAGTTGTATTCCTGTTGTAGCTGTCTCTTGTTCATGGTAGCCTTAGATTCATAAAAATTTGTTTTACATTTCGAATAGATGATGTATTTATTTCACACCAGCTTTGTAAATTCTAATCTTAGAAGCTCATGATTTGTACTACAAGTCCATGGGGAACGTATCAGTTTCATATATTTTATTTTATTTAATTGTCTTATTAATTTTATTGGAATTGGTTAGTTGTTAATTGGCTTACCTAGCGGGTTGGATTAGGTGCCATCACTACTAGTTGGATTTTGGGTCATGACAGTCTAATACTTGTACACTATTCAAAGAATGTTTGCTATACCTGTTTCGATATCTACTACTATGCACACTTGGACAACATAAAACATGCTTAGCTAAACTAGAACATGTCTATAGGGTTTCAACTATTTAATCAATCAGTCGTTTCTAGTGCTTTTATTGTAGTAATTACCCAAATATCATGACTGTATGATCTTAATCAATTAATTAACGGCTTTTGCTGCTTCGTTGTACTACCACACTTAGATGACATGCCTATAGGGATGAAGTGTTATAAAATCATATTCGATTGTTAGTCATTAGAAATCCTGCCTATAGGATACTGTCACCCGCCTAAGAAGCATATTTATAAAATCAGCACTGTTAATGTTGAGCTTTGTTGCTCCCAAATGCACATGCATATATATGTGGTCGTACAAGTAATAAAATGATAAGTCGAGTGTCGAACCAACAGAGACTTGTATCAACTACCCACTAAATTCAC